>VDFB02092940.1:0-29669 GCA_007258455.2 Sequoia sempervirens
TTCAATTTATATATTGTAATAGGAAATGGTATTATTTTTTGTAGTATGTGCTTGTACCATGTCATAAAAAATTTTATTTCTTTTTTAGCTTTTTTTGTTCACTTCAGCATTCCAATCTGGGGAAAGGAGTCCTCATTGGCGACTGTCTTTCATGAGTGTAAACCCAATGGAAGGTATGGCTTGAATTTAATAACTATGCTTACATAAGTCTAATTTTTGGTATGGCGTTATGCAATACCATGCTTCCTTATAAAAATTTGGCTATGGTGACATGCTGATGTCGGCCAACATGCCTTCGCTCTGCTGCTTCTTCATGTCTAAGGATTGCACAACCATAGTTCAATGAACCTTCATCTGTAGGTAAGCTTATTTGTTTTGTTTACTTAGTTCAGTGGGTGGGCAATCCATTTGAGGTATTTAGAAGAGGTTGAATGAAATTTAGAAGTGTAAAGAGCAAGAAATTCAAAATCTTCCTGTGAACCCTTAACAAGGGGTTTTGAGAGTCTTGTGAGGTTTTAGACCTCCATCCCACCGATGGAGGTTTAGAGGAATATTGGGATGGATTGTAATAGGTGTAATCAAGATGTTTTAAGAAGTGTGTTTGTTGAATCATGCAGGGGAAGCCAAGCATTCAATGTTTGGTTGCTGATCTTTAGAAAATACAAAAGTTTTCCAGTGAAAAAGGATGTGTACATGTTGTTAATTGAGGAAATTTCATTCAATGGGGCTGGAAGTTTGTTCCTAAAGCATGGGAAGACATTTCTAAACATGTTTCATACAGTGGTAGAGCATGGAAAGGTTTGGAATATAGTATTCTATTAAACCCTCATTTGTTAGAGCTTTTTTTGTGCATAAAGTAAGGGTTTAGTAGATCAACAGTTGATTGAGCCTTTGTATTCCTAAAAGTAGATGATTCCTAAGTTTTGAGACTTGTTAAAGGACTATTTGAAGTCAGAAGGTGTTTTGATAATGATTTAAGACCTCCTCTGTAAATTTGGGCTAATTGAGTGCATTTCTAGTGGTACAATCATGTTTTCAAGCATTCTTTTCAAAAAAATAGCATTTGAATTTGTGATATGTTAAAATTGGCACAAATGGGTTTGTGGAACAACAAATAGCTTATGGGGTTTCAATGTAGTTTCAATGGAATGCCCGCTTTTTCCAAGTTGCAATGTTACTAGGGTTGGAGTCTTTGATGCATGAAATTATGAATATGGTAAAATAAAGTTGGGAGGTAGAATATTTGGATTGTTACTATCATAGTAATAAGCTTGGTTAAACCTATTTCAAAGCTTCATAGGGGTTTCCAAGTAAGAATTAGTGATTGGTAAGTTTGTTGGTTTATCTTCTCAGTTGTTGTTTGGGTCTGCAAACTTATTTGCTCAACTTTACACACCAATAACTTACTCAATCACCCAAATCTTCACAATTTGAAAAACCCATTAAGCCCAACTCAAACATACTACAAAACTTCAACAGGTTATTTTGGAACAAACACTTCAAACAAGCTCTTCTTCGCTATCCTAGAGCTTAAAATAGGCCTATTTTACAAAGAGATTCATATTTTAACTCTTCCCAAACCTAAAATTTTGATGGGGAAACATTAACCAGTGATCAAAACTAGCAAATCCATAATTAATTTTGGAAGATATGATTCCCAAGACACTATTTCACTAAACCCTCATTTTGAGCCAGTTTTTATGAGGTTTTTATAGAAGTCAATGTTCCCAAGCTTCCCACTCTCTAAACACTCTTCAAATATGACTAATTAAGCCTAAAAAAACTTAATCTTACCTTAATATTTTCTTTCCCCAAGTTTGATAAACATTCACTTACTAAAACCACCATATTTCACCTAAAACCACTCATTCTTGCCATGCATGGCAACACAAAAAATCACCTACAACACCTTCTAAGATCTTGAAAACTCACATAACAAATTTGGAAAGGTCATTAGATCATGGTGAGTAGACCTAAAAGGGTGATGTTTGAATGTTTGGTTGTGAGGGTTTAAGTCTTCTAAGACTGAAACTAAAAGTTGCCTTATGAAAGATGTGCAATGCAATGGATGTAATCAGCGATATGAATGTAATTAGCAATGTGATCTCTGTGGCTCGAGGAATGATTCTGATAGGTTAGGTTTTGTTGTTGGGATGATATTTTTTTGAAGGGAGAAAGGAATTAGGTAGTTTGAGTTGTTGTCCCTGTAGATTGTGAGTGGAAAAGAGCATGAAATGTGAGGTTTGAGGTTAGGGTTTCATCAAAAAGGTGAGGGCAGTGATATCCCTTGTTCTTTTAAGCATGTATAGGCCTGAATAAAGGTGTTTGAGTTGGTTTGAAGGTTTGAGAAAGAGTGGAATATAGTTTTCCAAGTCACCCTCATGTCAGTGGCTTGAAACAAGGGTTTCATGAATAGGCGTTTGGGAAAGATAGTCTTTGAAAACCAAGGGTGTATTTGATGGCTTTGAGGGTTGGTGAGAGTTTTCCATTGGTTTCCTAGGATGGTTGTATGATTAGAGCGGTGTCTCTTTGTAAATTTGGCCTAATTGGCCTCATGGACAACATTATTTCTTGTTTTTGTGCTAGTTGTTCCAAAAGAGTCGTATGTGGGTTTGAATTATGTTGAGGGGGATTGAAATGGTTTTGTACAATGATGATTATTTCTAGGGGTTGTTAAGAGTTTGAGATAGTTAAGTTGAAAAATTTGAGTCTGCTGACCTTCAATGAAAAACATTCTTTTCTTACAGCCTACATAAAATAAGAAGTGAGTTACAACCCACTCTTTTTTCCATCCTACAACTATGATGTGCATTTTGTGTTCATAACATATGAATAGATATTGAAATGGAGTGTTTTGATAAAGGTAAGGGTTGTCATAAAACATGAAGGTGAACTTCAAAACATTGTTCTGTTATAGTCTGCTTAAAATAAGAAGTGAGTCACAACCCATTGTGTTTTCCATCATGTAACTATTGTGTGCATTTTCTGTTTGAAACATATGAAGACATATTGAAATTGAATGTTTGGTGAAAGTAAGGGTTGCCACAAAACAAGAAGGTGAACTTGAAACATTGTTTTGTTAGAGTCTGCATATAATAATAAGTGAGTCACAACCCACTGTGTTTTCCATCCTACATCTATGATGTGCATTTTGTGTTTGTAACATATGAAAATATATTCAAATGGAGTGTTTTGCTGAAAGTAAGGGTTGTCATAAAACAAGAAGGTGAACTTCAAAACATTGTTATGTTACAATCTGCATAAAATTAGAAGTGATTCACAACCCAGTGTGTTTTCCACCATGAAACTGTTATGTGCATTTTTTGTTCGAAACATATGAACAGACATTGAAATGGAATTTTTGGTGAAAGTAAGGGTTGCCATAAAAGACAAAGGTGAACTTGAAAACATTATTTTTTTACAGTCTACATAAAATAGGAAGTGAGTCATAGCTCGTTGTGTTTTCCATCATGCAACTACATTATGTGCATTTTCTATTGGAAACATATGATCAAATAGTGAAATGGAATGTTTGGTGAAAGTAAGGGTTGTCATGTATCAACATCTTGTTTTTAGTTATGCAATGGGAAGTAATGCTTTGAGTTAGAAAGACACATAAGTGCAATGAATATAATCGGCGATATGAATATAAACTACAAAAATATATTTTCTACAATTCATTAGTTCAACTCATTTGATTGCAACAAATAGAATTCTCACATTATTTTCCATGTTGGACAAGACATTGTCTGTACACAGTTAGTTCGTTATGAAAATTTTCTTTTGCTTCAAATTTTTTAGCTACTATTTCGTGTGTTTCTAATTAGATAATGTTGTTGTATGTGCTGAAATTTTTGTTGTCTTTCCTTTTAGGCATTGTTCTTCCTGTTGTTCGACTCATGCATTGCCATATGCCCACTGGAGATACTGCATATGCTGCCTTCTTAAGTTCCAAACAATAGGTACAATCTCTTCAGTGCTAACATTATGTATATCTTCCACTTTTCCCACTTCTTTTTCACTATTTCCATTTCATTGACAATGTCTTTCTAATTAGAGAATGCAGGTGTACCTTTTGAAAAAGTTGTTTTGTCTTTCATTTCAGGAATTTTAGTACTTGCTGCTGCAATTCTATAGAAGATGTCCCACATTTCACAAGCATGGGTGGCTAGTTGGTTGACCAAATACCACCTATATCTTCCATGCAATATTCTTGCTCAAATTGAGGAATTAAGCCTCCCGTATAGGTTGCAAGAAAATATGTTAAGGAGAATTAATAGAAAAGGGCCCAACTGTACATATTTGCACTATGATAATTATGCTCACTTTTCCAACAACATCTTTGGTGTATGGGAACATATGGGAATGGATGTTCAATATTACAATCTAGAAATACAGATTGTAAATTTATGTGATTGGCCAATGTCTCTTTACATAGAAATTTGAGACCTTTTCCTAGTAGGATGCATCTGGAAGGTGTGCATTAAACCAACAGTTATCATACACTGTAAGCACAATCTTACGGACCAGCTGAGCATGAGGTTTATAAGATTCGTCAAGGGGGAATCTATAATTAGTAATCACATAGGTCCTATGGAGGAATGGTTGTTGGTCATGTTCAAATTCAACCACATTGTCAAGTTTGAGATCCACTGTGTCAGGCCGTCATTCAGGCTACTACATGCAAATTACGGGGTGCCAACGTTGTATGCTGTCAATTCTACCTTGAAAATTAGAGTGCAGAAAATCCTTTCGGATGCTGAGAAAGCAGAGATTATACTTGTTCATAAATGGTTGACATAGTTCTTAGTGTTAGCAATATTAAATGTCGATTGTAATTTTCTTCAAATTCTATAATATTGACTCAAAATATTTTTACATTTCATTGTGTGATGCGAATTGTTTTTATAAAATCTGAAGGTGAACTTTAATACACTGTTTTGTTACAATATGCATAATAGACACTATTGTATTTCACGAAGAATTGAGAAGTGAGGGACAACCCTCTGTGTTTTCCATTATGCAACTTTTCTTCTGCATCTTCTCTTTGAAACGTATAAGGATATTGAAATGGAATGTTTGGTGCAAATAATGGGTTTTTTATAAAATATGAAGGTGAAATTTAATACACTGTTTTGTTATAGTTTGCATAATAGAAAATGTTCTCTTAGAACAAGATTTTAGAGGTGAGGGACAACCCTGCATGTTTTCCATTCTGCAACTTTTTTCTTTGTGCATAGTGTGTTCCAAACGTATAAGGAAATTGAAATGGAATGTTTGCTACAATTAAGGGTTGTAATAAAATGTGAAGGTAAACTTAAATACACTATTTTTTTACACTCTGCATAATAGAAAGTGTTGTCTTTGATGTAAGAGTGAAAAAATCAATGACATACTCTATTTTTCAATTATTTTCCTGCATTTTCTGTGTTTGAGGCCATTATATGCCCATATTCTAGGGATAAATCTTGTCCTCATCCATTGTACATGATAGCCCTATGAGTCTACTTTATGATTTATTTGGTTTCGTATAAATCCATACAATTCTCAAAGATATTGAATTTTTTTTCCATGTGGCTAAAACCCTGGGGTAAATAGTGTATAATAAAAATTGTGTTTGTCAGATTTGCACTGTTGGAATCTCCTAAAAATTGGTGAGAGTAATTTTTGATGAGTATTCTAAATGATGTGAAGGTTGAAGAGCATGGTAAGTTGGTTTTGGGAAATTATCATGAAGCCCAAGGTCTAGAAAATGTGTCAAATCTATAAATGACTTTATACATTGGTGGCTTGATGAGTTTTGTTTGTGGAATATGAGTCGTTGTTGTGTAATTTTTTTTTACAAAGGTTTTTTGGGCATAGGTGAATCCATTCCAAGATAGGGATTGGTGAATTTATGAGTATTTGGAGACCATTTATTGACTGTCCTGTCAGGACAGAGTTGTCAAGAGGCCTAGATTGAACAATATTTGGAGTGTTTGGAATTTCCTTCCTTGAAAGGATAAAAAGACATTGAAGAGTCATTCAAACAGAGTATTTTAAATGCCATGGAACTCAGTTAATGGTGTAAGAGATTCTTTTTTTGTTGTTTGTCAAATTGAATGATGAAAGAAAGCTTAATTAGGCTAGTTAAGGACAGTCTATTTTGAAAGTTCACATATCGAGATATTTAAGTTGGGGATTGCTTTTTGTTAGTCATTTGTTGTTGGTTAAAGTGTTTTGAGGAATCTACAAGAGGTTTTTGGGCCCGGTTCTCAGTTTGGGTATTTTGAAATAAGGGTTTTCTAAAGGAAAGTTTCCTGAAAGGTGAAGTTTTCCAGTTTAGTGATCTAAGTTGTTTGCATGAGCATAGTGAGTTGAGTTGTTTGACCCTTGCATTGCCATCAAACATTTCCTGCAAGCAAGGGAAGTTATAAATATATGAAGGTGAACTTCAATACATTGTTTTCTTATGGTGTGCATAGTAGTAACTGTTGTCTTTCAACAAGATTTGAAAAGTGAGGGACTTACCCTATGTGTTTTCCATCCTGCAACTTTTTTTGTGCATCTTGTGTTCCGAATGTATAACGATATTGAAATGGAATGTTTGCTGCAAGTAAGGGTGGCTATAAAATATGAAGGTGAACTTCAATACACTATGTTCTTATAGTCTACATAACATAAAGCATTGTCTTTAAAGAAGAATTGAGAAGTGAGGGACAACCCTCTATGTTTTCCATCCTGCAACCTTTTTTTTTTGTGGAACTTAAATTGCTATAAGCAAGGGAAGTTATAAAATATGAAGGTGAACTTCAATACATTGTGATCTTATTGTGTGTATAACACTAATTGTTGTTTCTTTGAACAAGATTTGAAAAGTGTGGGACAACCTTGTGTGTTTTCTATCCTGCAACTTTTTTTTGTGCATCTTGTGTTCCAAATGTATAACGATATTGAAAGGGAATGTTTTTTGAAAGTAAGGTTTGTTATAAAATATGAAGGTGAACTTGAATACACTGTGTTCTTATAGTCTTTCAAGAAGAATTGGGAAGTCCTCTATGTTTTCCATCGTGCAACTTTTTTTTTGGTGTGGAACGTTTGCTGCAAGCAAGGGTAGTTAAAGAATATGAAGGTGAACTTCAATTCATTGTGTTCTTATGGTGTGCATAGCAGTAACTATTGTCTTTCAACAAGATTTGAAAAGTGAGGGACAACCTTGTGTGTTTTCCATCCTACAACCTTTTTTGTGCATCTTGTGTTCCGAATGTATAGTGATATTGAAATGGAATGTTTGTTGCAAGGGTGGTTATAAAATATGAAGGTGAAATTCAATACACTATGTTCTTACAGTCTGCATAACAGAAAGTTTTTTCTTTGAAGAAGAATTGAGAAGTGAGGGACAACCCTTTGTGTTTTCCATCCTACAATTTTTTTTTTGTGGAACTTTTGCTGTAAGAAAGGGAAGTTATAAAATATGAAGGTGAACTTCAATACATTGTGATCTTATGGTGTGCATAACACTAACTGTTGTTTCTTTGAACAAGATTTGAAAAGTGTTGGACAACCTTATGTGTTTTCCATCTTGCAACTTTTTTTTGTGCATCTTGTGTTCCAAATGTATAACGATATTGAAAGGGAATTTTTGTTGCAAGTAAGGGTTGTTATAAAATATGAAGGTGAAATTCAATACACTGTGTTCTTACAGTCTGCATAACAGAAAGTGTCATCTTTCAAGAAGAATTGGGAAGCCCTCTGTGTTTTCCATCCTGCGACTTTTTTTTTTATGTGGAACGTTTGCTGCAAGCAAGGGTAGTTATAGAATATGAAGGTGAAATTCAATACATTGTGTTCTTACGGTGTGCATAATATTAGCTGTTGTCTTTCAACAAGATTTGAAAAGTGAGGGACAACCCTGTGTGTTTTCCATCTTGCAACTTTTTTTGTGCATCTTGTGTTCTAAATGTATAACGATATTGAAATGGAATGTTTGCTACAAGTAAGGATGGTTAAAAAATATGAAGGTGAACTTCAATACACTGTGTTCTTACAACCTACATAATAGAAAGTGTTGTCTTTGAAGAAGAATTGAGAAGTGAGGGACAACCCTCTATGTTTTCCATCCTGCAACTTTTTTGTTTTGTGGAACTTTTGTTGTAAGCAAGGAAGTTATAAAATATGAAGGTGAACTTCAATACATTATGATCTTATGGTGTGCATAACACTAATTGTTATCTTTGAACAAGATTTGAAAAGTGTTGGACAACCCTTTGTGTTTTCCATCCTGCAATAGTTATGTAAAATTTGTGTTTGAAACATATGAACAGATAGTGAACAAGAGTGTTTTACTGAAAGTAAGGGGTTTCATAAAACAAGAAAGTGAACTTCAAAACATTCTTTTGTTACAGTTTGCAAAAAATAAGAAGTGAGCCACAACCCACTATGTTTTTTATGATGCAACTATTATGTAAATAATGTGTTGGAAACATATGAGTAGATATTGAACAAGATTGTTTTGCTAAAAGTAAGGGTTGTCAACAAACAAGAAGATGAAATTCAAACCATTCTTTTGTTACAGTCTGCATCGAATAAGAAATGAGTCAGAACCCACTGTGTTTTCCATCATGCAACCGATATGTTCATTTTGTGTTCCAAATATATGAACATATATTGAAATGGAATGTTTGGTAAAAGAAAGGGTTGTCATAAAAAAAGAGGGTGAACTTCAAAACATTGTTTTATTAAAGTCTCCATAAAAGAAAGCGGTCATTCAACAAGAATTTAGAAGTGAGTCACAACCCGGGGTGTTTTCCATCATGCAACTGTTATGTGCATTTTCTATTGGAAACACATGAACAAATATTGAAATGGAATATTTGCTAAAAGTCAGGGTTGTTAAAAATTATGAAGCTCAACTTGAGTACATTGTTTTCTTATAGTGTGCATAATAGAAAGTGGTAGTTGCATGTGCTTATATTTGTAACTAAGTTTGACATAAATAATAAGAATTGAGGTGGCATTTCCTACCATTATTTGATGGCATTTGGCATTGTTTGTAATGAAATTTTACATGGCAACAAAAAGTGTCATGAAATCTACAAGAACATAGTCTTATATTTTATTTAATTAAGAGTAGTAAACGCTTTTGACCCAAATCTATGAATTGGTGAGGTCACAAGTGGGGGACCTCATCCCCAATATAAATTGTCAAAAAGTAAACCCCAAAGGGATTGGAGCCTTGATGGCAAGATTAAAAATACAACTTAACAGTCGCACAATGACACTCTTGGTAGAAGACCATAGTCTTCAAACATACCAAAGTACTATAATTCCACACAATAATTGATCAAAAATTATAGGATCATAGATAATGTAATTCCACACCATAATTGTTCAATAATTACATGATCAAAGATAATGTAATTCCACACCTTAATTGTTCAATAATTAGATGATCAAAGATATTGAAATGTGCTTACATTTGTAAGATGAAATACATAAGTAAGTTTTTGTAATGAAGTAACTGACATAGGATAGTGCGTTTTCCAACACTAGAAGTAATGTAAGCATTTTATTTGTTCCCATCACATGACAAAGGGAAATGTCATTTTTACTCAACCAACTAGTTATCAAATTTTAAAGTGGATTTGATTACATTTTAGGAGTGTATAAAATATTTTTTTTTTCATGAAATATGAAAGTGGACTTAAATGCATTTATGGAGCGTTAGAAATAATTACTTATCATAAGGAAATAACTAACAGGGGAAAATATGTTTTCCAAAACTAAATTTTATTTGTTTCAATCACATGGAAAAGGGAAATCTGCCATCTCCACTCAAGCAAAGACTTGCTCTAAAAATTCAAAGTGGACTTCATTGCATTATTGGTTGTAATGAAAGAAATACTTATCATAACAAAATAATTGATAGGGGACTATGTGTTTTCCAAGATTGCAAACACTGCTAGCATTTTATTTTTTCCAATCAAATGGAAACAGGAAATATGCCATATACAGTCAACAAAATACTTGTTCTAAAAATTGAAAGTGGATTTCATAACATTCTTGATTGTAATGAAACAATTATAGGGCTATGAAAAGTATGATATGAAATGGATAACAATTATGTGTTCTAATGACATGAAAATAGTATATCTATTTAGCATAATTGTTCAATAATCAAATAATTAGAGAGGCCCATGAAAAGTATCACATCAAATGTATAACAACATATGTAGTGTTGAAACATATGAAAATGGTATATCTCTACACCACAATTGCTCAATAATGAAATAATGAAACCCACAATGCAAAATTAGTATTCTGAGCTAGTCTCATCAATTCCTATGCTTCATATTCTTTGCAATCAAGTTCATCCCTTCATAATATATGGCACGTTTCTTAGGGTCCTTGTGTATTTCGAGAGGGGTGATTCCAATTCCATGAACCCTCACAGATCATGAACGTGAAATAATATATTTCTTCATAGGTTGTACTTTGTCCTTGGTAGGTTTAACACCTTCACCCTATAGCAAACAATTAATGACAATTAATGTATGCATGGAAATAATATAGGTAGTATGATATATATACAACATATCATTTATGTGCACCTCTAGAACATAATGCTTCATCTCAGAGAGCTTCCATACAACAAAGCTTCCCATGCACTCTTTGACGGTCTTTGCACCAGGATGTGGAAAAGGCACTAAGAATTTTCCAACAATGACCTCAAAAATGTTGACTCTCACACAATTTTATGGGTGCATAAAGCAGTGGGTTTGAGCGTTTCTGTTGAAAACATGTACAATGCCTTTGGCAACCCATTTATGTTGTCCCCAAAGGTTGATGTGATCACCAACCTTAAAAGTAATGCCCTTGAACTCTATCATCTGTTCATCCACCGGATTTGGCTGCAATGGAAATGTCATTGATGTGAAGTATAATTGAAGGCACATTAAAAGATTCATAAAGAAATAAGAACAAAAGTATAGAAGTGTGTCGGGTCTATTACCAATATAGATGGCAACCTGCTACTCTCGCGGTCCCCATGTCCATCTTTATTGCCATCTCCCCCTTGTAGGCCAACATTCTCCTCATCCCCATGTCCATCTTTATTACCCTCTCACACTTGCAAGACAGTGCTCTCCCTGTCGGGTATGTGCAGGATCATCATACAAAAAATAGGCCCTTAAGTGGCAAAAAATTCAAAAAAATCAGTGTTAGGCAACTTGACGTAAATATTTGAATAAGTTATCTATATTATTTCAAAAATATGTAAGAATAGAATTTGTAGAAAATTGAATGTATTTTCTAAAATACTAGGTTTATTTAAAATAAATAAAATCTATTTGGTGAAATTTGAAATTTCAATGCACTAGTACTTAAATTTAGGGGAAAAATAAAAGAAGTAGGTGTGCGTGACCACCTAACCATAATAAAATTATAATATTTTTGTTGTAATATTTTATGTATAAGTAGAGGACTCATGTCCGATGTGATGCATATTTTTAATTTTTTTCAGTAAATAATTAATTATGAATTTTTATTACAACTTTTAGAAAATATAAAACTTCATATGTCGACCACTTAACTTGGTCAAAACTTCATGAAATTTAAATTTTCTTTTTTTAATACTATAGTATGTGAAGCATAGAATGACATGTTTTGGATTCAAAAATATGATACTGTTTGAAAGTTATAGATATTTTTCAATCAGTTATCGATCAAGTTTAATTAAGTAATTATAATAGAAAAAGAATAATAATTATTTATTAAATTCAAATTAAATCATAATTTATATTTTTGGAAAGCTGAGAATCTCCTCTAAAAACCCTTTTTGTTTCATTAATTTTGGGTGAAAAAAAAGTCATCAGCCACATACCCTACAAATATTGCCACTTTTTGGCGCACCATGATCCTGCACATACCCTGTCCCCATGTCCATCTTTATTACCCTCTCCCACTTGTAAGCCAGTGCTATCCTCATCCCCGTGTCCATCTTTATTACCCTCTCCAAGTTGCAAGGAATT
Organism: Sequoia sempervirens; assembly: GCA_007258455.2. Classification (NCBI taxonomy): domain Eukaryota; kingdom Viridiplantae; phylum Streptophyta; class Pinopsida; order Cupressales; family Cupressaceae; genus Sequoia; species Sequoia sempervirens. Next base: position 12,009 of record VDFB02092940.1, read on the forward strand.
GCTCTCCTTGTCCCTGTGTCCATCTTTATTACCCTCTCCCACTTGCAAGCCTGTGCTCTCCCCGTCCCCATGTCCGTCTTTGTTTCCATCTCCACCTTGCATCCCAGTGCTCTCCTCATCCCCATGTCCATATTTATCACTCTCTCCCACTTGCAAGCCAGTGCTCTTCCCATCCCCATGTCCATCTCTGTTACCTAGTTCCACATGCAAGCCAGTGTTCTCCCCGTCCTGATGTCCATCTCTGTTACCATTTCCCACTTAGAGGCCAGTGCTCTCCCGTCCCCATGTCCATCTTTATTTCCTTGCCCTACTTGTAGGCTAGTGCTCTCCCCATCCGCATGTCCATCTCTATTAGCCTCTCCCATTTCAATTGCAATGACATAGCCAATTAGGTCAAGGCCAGGACTCCATTGTTCATCGTTTCCTTGTAATAGCAGGAATTCAAAAATCATTTCAAATTCAGCTACATGCAACCAATTGATTGAAATAATCAAAACAAACATTAAATAAAAGAATTGGAATTCAACATTTCTTCTTGTTCCTCCATGTCAAGGTACTTTGACACTTTTGACCGTATATGCTCCTTCTTATTCTTCTTCTCAACATTGTTAGATGGTGGGTTGGGAGGAACAACATCATCTTGTTCTTCCATGGCTGCTGCTTCATCTTCCGTTGAACTCCGTTGGAGGGTAGGGCTTCATTGTTCATCATTGCCCTATAATAGCAGGAATTGAAACATCACATCAAATTCAGATGCATGCAATGAATTCATTGCAATAATCAAAACAAACATTAAATAGAATATTTCAAAATCACTGTTTCTTCTCGTTTCTTCTTGTGAGGGCATAAGGAATCTTTAGAATGTATACACTCCTTCTTCCTCTCAACATTGTTAGAAAATGGGTTGGGAGGAACAACATCATCTTCTTCTTCCATGTCCTCCGCTTCATCTTCCAAATCAATAGTATCCTATTGGAGGGCAGGACTTCATTGTTCATCGTTGCCCTGTAATAGCAGGAATTGAAGTGACGCATCAAATTCAGATGCATGCTACGAATTCTTTAAAATAATCAAAACAAACACTAAATATAAGATTTTGAAATCACCGTTTCTTCTCATTTCTTCTTGTGAGGGCGTGAGGAATCTTTAGACAGTATATGGTCCTTCTTCTTCTTCTTCTCAATGTTATACGGTGGGTTGGGAGGAACATCATCTTGTTCTTCCATGGCGTGCATTTCATCTTCCCAATCAGGAGTATCCTCTTTGAGGGTAGGACTCCATTGTTGATCGTTGCCCTATAATAGCAAGATTTGAAACATCACATCACATTTAGATGCAAGAAACCAATTTATTGAAATAATCAAAACAGACATTAAATAGAATATTTGGAAATCACCATTTTTTCTCACTTCTTACGAGGGCGGAAGGAAACTTTAAATATACGCTCCTTCTACTTCTTCTTCTTCTGAATGTTATACAATAGGTTGGGAGGAACAACATCATCTTGTTCATCCATGGCCTCCACTTCATCTTCCAACTCAAGAGTATCCTCTTGGAGGTCAGGACTTCATTGCTCATTGTTCCCCTATAATAGCAAGAATTGAAACGTCACATCAAATTCAAATGCATGCAACAAATTCATTGAAATAATCAAAACAAAAATCAAATAGAAGATATTGAAATCACTATTTGTACTCGTTTCTTCTTGTCAGGGCGTGAGGAAATTTTAAACTGTACATGCTTCTTCTTCTTCTCAATGTTAGATAGGGGGTTGGGAGGAACAACATCATCTTGTGCTTCCGTGGGTAATTCTTCATCTTCCAATGCAACAAAAACCTACTCGAGGGAAACAATTTGTTGTTCACCATTGTTGTTTAATAGAAGGAATTGAAACATTGCATCAAACTCAGATGCATGCAACCAATTCATTCAAATAATCAAAACAAACATTAGATTAAACATAATATTTTGAGATCACCGAACTTGTTGTCTTTTCTTCTTCAGAGGGTGCCTTGAAACTTTCAACCATGTACGATGCTTCTTTGAATGTTAGATGGAGGGTTGGGAGGAACAACATCATCTTCACCTTTCGTGGGCACAACTTTCTCTAGCGAATCAACACTACTCTGCTAGGGGGAATAATTGCTTCTCGACCATCACCCTATCATGTCATGTTTAAATTAACATTAAGTGAACCTTTTATGCATTAGAACATAAAATATGAAGCAGGGAAAATTCAAATTTAACAGTTCAGTTCGACATTAGGGTATGTGCAGGATCATGATGGGCCAAAAAGTGGCAATATGATGGGTATGTGGCTGACGACTATTTTTTTACCCAAAATTGATGAAACAAAAAGAGTTTTTAAAGGAGATTCCCAACTTTCCAACGATATAAATTATGATTTAATTTTTATTTAATAAGTAATTATTATTCATTTTCTATACAAATTACTACTAAAGTCTTGATTGATAGGTTGATTGAAAAACATCTATAGCTTTCAAAAAGTATCACATTTTTTGAATCCAAAACATGTGTGACATTCTACACTTCACATACTATAGGATTAAAAATAGAAAAAAATAATTTCATGAAGTTTTGACCAAGTTTTAAAGGTGGTTACACATATGAGTTTTTATATTTTTAAAAAAATTATAATTAATTATTTACTTGAAAAAATTACACAAAATATGCATCACATCGAGGCATGAGTCCTCTACTTATATCTAAAATATTATAAAAATATATTATCATTTTATTGTGGTTAGGGTGGTGGGACACCACTTATTTTCCCTAAAATTTAAGTACCAGCATTGAAATTCAAATTTTCACCAAATAGATTTTTTTTTTAAAAACAAACCTAGTAGTTTAGAAACTATATTCAATTTTCTATAGATTCTATTCTTACATATTTTTGAAATAATATTGATAACTTATTCAAATTTTTATGTCACGTTGCCTAAGTCTGATTTTTTTGAATTTTTTGCCACTTAAGGGCCTATTTTTTCCATGATGATCCTACACATACCCATTAACATTCCTTCCCATCTCTTTCTCTCCTGCAATTGTAATATTATTTTCCTTCTCTGCTCTTTCCTTTTGTCACTGTTGTATAATGCCATTTGCTTCTTCACCTCGTCCTTTCCTTGTTGGGGAAGTTGAAGGAAGCTATGTTTCCCATAATTTTCACAGGCATGTCTAATAACACGCTTTTGCTGCAGATGTTGGTGTAGATTCATTTGGTACTCCCTATTTTCCACCTTTTTTAGAAGGTACTCTTTCAATTTATCAGGGGGAGGAGTGGGTTGTTTTGGTCCCCCCCCAATGAAGTTCAGCCATGCTTTAGTGGCTCAAGAATAGGAAGGTGGTGATACTGAAACCTATGCATGTTGAACACTCTCCAATCATAATACTTTCTCGTACATTCTTCTACAATATAATAATATACATTTCTACCATTCACCACTTCTCTTGTATATTTAGCATCAACCTACACAACAAATTTAGAAAAGAAAATCCCTTAATATATTTGATATTCAAACAATTTGAATGAACAACATATACACACAACCAAACGATGCAATAATTTAGTTATTATATCTACCTTCTTGTCCACCACATCACCTCATGCTTCATTGGGTCCCTCTCCATCCTTAGGGTCTCCCTTTACACACTTTTTCTTGTGGTCATGGACTATGGAAAGAGCGTGATGGTCTCCCTAATTATTTTCCTAAATCAAAGGAACGCTATATTATCAAAATCAACATATTTGTAACAAATATGATATTTTCTAACTAAAATTGTAAAGCATTTTGATTGATGCATAAGAAGGGAAGGGAAATTGGAAGTTCATAATCAATTACCAAACACATTGCTGCCTTAGGCTTCACCATTTTCCTAAAACGAGGGGACTTCCTTCGTACCGTAGTTGCTGCATTTTGATTAAAACATTCCCACTTTCCAGTCAACATTGTAACCACTTATGAGAGATTAAAATTATACATTTGATTGCATCTTGTAATTACTGAATCTTACCTACACGTTTGATGAACACGACCACCGCGAAGAAGATGCACTACTACATAGGTCCTTTCAGGCATGTTGTCCACCTCAATGACATTCTTCGGTGTAGGAAGAAATTTCCCTTTTTACAACACATCCTTGGTTTCCTATAAACTGTAAAATTGTTGCAAGTGTTATGGAGAGTTAAAGTTCTAAAATTTATTGCACCATTTGCAGTAATCAAGCATATCTTTTTTCAATCAAAAGAAGAATTTGAAATGCACAACCCACACTATTGTAAAATGCTATACAAGTAACCCACTGTGTTTTAGAACATGCAATTATTTTGTCCATTTATTTTTGTCAATCACATGAAGATATTGAATTGCAATTTATACCATAACTAACAGTTGTAATTTTTGGAGGTGCCTTTTTACATTCTTACAGTCTAACTAAGAAAATCTTTTCAAGACTTTGAAACTGTTATCTAAAATTTCAGGTTGGAAAGCACTGGGTGTTATAAACCATGCAACCCACAAACTATTCTAAAACCCTTTACAAGAAACAACCCTATTGGTTACTCCCCCCACCTCAATTTGGTTAACAGGGTTGTCCCTTGCTTCTCTATTCTTCTTCAAAGACACCACTTTCTGTTATACAGACTATAAAAAAACATTGTATTCAAGTTCACCTTCATATTTTATAACAACCCATTACATGTAGCAAACATTTCATTTGAATATTGTAATACGTTTAAAAGACAAGATGCATAAAAATGTTGTCGGATGGAAAAAACACAGGGTTGTCCCACACTTTTGAATTTTTTTTCAAAAACAACAGTTAGTGTTATGCACACTGTAAGAAGACAATGTATTGAAGTTCCACACAAAAAAAATTGTAGTATGGAAAAAAAAGAGGGTTGTCCCTCACTTCTCAATTCTTCTTCAAAGACAACACTTTCTATTATGCAAACTATAAGATCACAATGTATTAAATTTCACCTTCATATTTTATAACAACCCTTACTTGTAGCAAACATTCCATTTCAATATCATTATACATTTGGAACAAAAGATGCACAAAAAAATTGTAGGATGGAAAACACACAGGGTTCTCCCCCCGCTCCCCCCGCACCCGCCAGTGTGACAACATTTCATGACAACTGGGCAAATTTCAAGCATACCTTTCTCATTTCCAAAACAAGCACTTCTCTCCATCATACATGGATGACACCTTCCAACAACATGGAGTTGAGTGGATGATATTGTGGAAGAGGTGGTGATGTGTACTAGAGTGAAAAGCTTGTTTTGCAAATATTGCAAAGTAGCTCCAAAGATGCCTAGTTGTCATGAAATGTTGTCATGTCTTTTATCTAACACTAGTATCGGGCATGGAGAGGTTGACCTTTTCATAGAATGCCAAGGCCAACAATGTGTAATTGCAGGTTGGAAAACATTAAGTGTTATTATACTTGCAAACAAAATACTAATTACAAACCCTTCACAAGTAACATCCCAATTCGTTAATCACCCCTCAATTGAATTTGGATGCTTTTATATATCTTGCACCTGCAACTCCATCATGCAGAATGAAAGAAATCACAACACACAGTGCTTTCCAACCTCCTATTATTTTTCGCATTACGTTGTCCCATCATAGGGTTTTTGTATGTTATGATTCCTATCACATGCATTTTTCTAGGGATAATAGCGACGTCCAATTGCAAGGTAGAAGTTAATCTCCCTAAAAAATATAGTAGAATCAAGCTATTATCCCTGAAAAAAACATGTGTTTGAAATGATAACATAATCAGACATAAATGATATGAATTTTCCACAATCCATATTAATTATTGCTAGTTGATTTGTGGATTCGATTGTGTAAGAATTTTTGCATCAACGTTTCAAATCACACTCCATGATCCAACATCAGGATGTAGAAGACATCATGCCAGTCATCGTGATGTTGGATCATGGAGTTTGATTTGAAAAATTGATGCAACAATTCTTATACAATTGAATCCACAAATCAACTAGCAATGATAACCAAACATGTTTTATCCCCGAAGAAGGGAAATACATTATCATGTGTAAGCCATGTCGCAAGGAGATCACCTTCTACAATTGGGAGCAACCTATTCTCCCTACAAAAATGCATGTCGCATGCATCATAATAGTCATCTTGTTTTAAAAATCATATTTTGGAATGGACAAAAAGCCCAAAACATGTCATTGAAAACCATTATTTGCAAATAGCAAAAAATCTAGACGAGGTCCCATTTTCATCATCATTTTCCACAACAACGTTTTCCAGGTTGGTAGAGCACAATAGGAAATATGAAATTTTGCAATTGCTAAATGAAATAATTGACAACCCATTGTGGAAATATGGGTGAAATTACCAAATAACATTTTAAAAAATCAGAAACCGTGCACAGTATGTAAGAGTTTTGTTTCCATATACTCCAAGAATGTAATGAAGTCCACTTTCAAATTTTAATTTGCTACAATCTAAATCTCATTTCACTTTCTTCATCTAATTGGAACAAAACACCCCGATGAAAAAGGTGGTCAGACAGAAAAATAGAACCAATGGAAAGACTTTACGGTTAGACATTAACTCCGACCTACCGTGGCCTGTCCCATCATTGGTAAAACATGTCAGCATCAATGGGTTTTCAAAATCATATTCTGGAATGGAGAAAAACCCAAAAAAACATGGCATTCAAAACCATTATTTGCAAATAGCAAAAAGAGGTGCCAAGAATGTAATGAAGTCTACTTTCAAAATTTTGAACAACTCTTTCCTATAGTCCAAATGTCATTTTGGTTTCTTTATCTAATTGGAACAAATAAAATGCTCACATTATTTGTAGTGTTGGAAAACACACTATCTCTTCTCACTTGCACAGGGTTTTAGAACAATATATGCATTTCTTGTTTCTTAACACCTAGGGTTTTCCAACATGCATTCTTACTAAATAGAAACAATGTCTTCAAGAGATTTTGTAATATAAACAGTCTGAATGTATTGAAAATCCCTTTCAAAATTTATTAGGAATTTTAATTTGGGCCAAAATTGCATTTAAATTTTGCATGACTGAAAAAAAAAGTGCACAAAATAATTGCAATTTGGAAAACACGATGTTGGGTTTTAGTTATTTTAATGTCCTTGTTTAAATGTAAAGTGTTGTCTCATGCTAGGTTGCTTGCTTCTTAACACCCACGGTTTTGCAACATGGAATGTTACAAAAAAGTATGAATGTCTTCCAAATCACACATTCCATTGTTGTGTTTAAATTTTACTCGATTGAAAAAAAAAAGTGCACAAAATAATTGTAAATGGGAAACACAGTGTTGGGTTTCAGTTATTTGAATCTCCTTGTTTAAATGTAAAGGGTCGTCTCATGCCAGGTTGCTTTCTTCTTAACACCCATGGTTCTGCAACATGGAATGTTACAAAATAGTATGAAAGTCTTCCAGATCACACCTTCCATTGTTGTGTTTAAGTTTCAAGTATATAACAAATTGCATGCTTCATAACACACTGCATTTTTCAACCTCCACATCACAACATACCCAAGCCCTTTCTGGTTTTTGAACGAGTATATGTAGGTGTGCATTACAAAAAGCAAGAACACCAATTTCTTTCCATTATTGGAAATAATGAATAAACTCATTGAAAGTGATGTACATTGTGTAGTGCATGTTGGAAAACATAATGTGTTTTGAAGCCTGCCTTTACTTATACCCAACCTTTGTCTTGTAATGCAAATATACAAACCTATAGATGGTGTTGTATTTTATCAAATAGCACATATCTAATTTAAGGGGGACTCTATTAACCTTCAACACATAGTGTGATTCATAGTATGCACTTCATTACGTTTTGCAACAATTCATGTTGGAAAACCCTAGGTGTGAAGAAACAAGCAACCCAAATAGTGTTGTAAAACCCTCTGCAACACTATTGGATAGTACCAGTCACCTCAATTTGGTCGGTTTTCTCCTCCAACTCATCCATGTGCACTCAAACCTTCAACTTTCCCTTTCAACGTGCAGACTAGAAATAAATAGTATTTTCACCTTTCTTTCTCCAAATAGAAAAGGCTTTGAAAAGGCCCACGTCATTCCCTTCCACTTTTCCCACGCCAGAAAAAAGAAACTTGTCGACAAAGCTAAGCCACCCACCTTTTTCGCCTGGCAATAGGTGGGAAAAACCATCTGATGGCATCGTTAACTCCTACCTAACCATCACCGGACGTTTGCTCCCTTCTACCGGTTTCGTCACTTTTTCTTTCCATGTATGTTGTTATTCTAATAGCTCTTTTACAATTTGTCTATTTGTCTATAATATTTAGTGCCAAGTAATGTAGGCTGAATTTTCAATTAAGTCTGTGGCATTATACCCATTTTGCACATGTTATTGGTACCCATTGGCTTTACGAGTTCTATTTAATACAATGTATAGAACTATTTCAAGTAATGACTTGTTATATCTACACATCTTTTACAGTGTGGTGGTCAAATTGAAACATACTGAAAAAGAACAGAAATAGGATATAGAAATAGCATTCTACAAAATTGCCATCAAATGTTAAAAATGAACCATTTATAACTTACTAAATATTATAGACAAATAGGGAAATTGTAAAAAGAACTATTACGAAAACACTTAAGAACCACAAAAAAATGACAGATGATGGAAAACTAACATTAAATAGAACTTTTAAATATGGAGAAATATTCAACTCGAGAGACAAAGAAGAGATTTAAATTAGGAAAATATCGTAGGATGGACTCTCAATAGGATGCATTTTCACCATTTTGTAAAATAGGAAACTCACAAAAGCCTTTTTTGTTGCTCACATTGCAAAGTGAAGAATGCAGTTCAAGTGAAGAACCCAATTCAAGTGAAGAAATTGTTGTTACACCTTGTCTAGATACTGATACAATTTTAGGTAACCACCAATATGGTCCAAACTCAAAATTTGTCCATGCATTTCCCTTGAATTGGGTCCTTCCTTCAACTGGGTTCTTCACTTTGAATGTTGTTTGTAAGTAATTTAACATACATACATGTCCACATATAAACTCTATTGGTGAAATATTTCAAATTAGCGCAAACCACTTAAGAATCACATGAAAATGATAGTTGATTGAAAACCCCAACATTTTAGAATTTCAAACAAATCAGAACTTCTAAATGCATAATAAATTTTGGAAATTTAATTGTCCACTACACTTGCAATTCAAGCTATGGCAACTAGAATCACCTGGATTTACTGTAGAAGGTTCACATTTCCTTAAGCATCCTTCTCAATCTACCTACCCTTTTTTTGTTCAATTATCTTTCCTTGCCTATATCAACCACCTGGAAAAAAGATAAGTCTTAGAGATAGATTAAATTGGAAAATTAAAGACATTTGGTGCTAGAAATATTTTTTTTATTCCAAATTTCACCAATATACAATTTATATGTTCAGCTGAGTACAAAATGCTAGCTTGCACAAAAAATAAACAAACATATTAAAATGTATGTTGGGAATTTAATTTCCAATTTAACCTATTGCTAACACTAGTATATATATCAACAATCATATATGCCATTTTTCCATTTTGCCAGAACTATGAAGCAATGAACGTTCATTTTGTTGGAGCAATTCATTTGTTCCAATCAGGAGAAAGCTAACTCATAAATAAAAAGCACCTATGTATGTAACATGAGACCAAAGTGCCATTTCATTTTCCTCATTTGATTCAAATAAATAAATGCTCACATTATTTGTAGTGTTGGAAAACACACTGTCTCCATATAAGGTGTTAAAAAAAAAGCAACCCTTATAGTGTTGTAAAACCCTCTGCAACTGAGAGGAGATAGTGTATTTTCCAATTGTACAAATAATGCGAGCAATTCATTTGTTCCAATCAGGAGAAAGCTAACTCATAAATAAAAAACACCTATTTATGTAACATGAGATCAAATTGGCATTTCATTTTCCTCATTTGATTCAACCAAATAAATGCTCTCATTATCTGCACAGTTGGAAAATACATTGTCTCCATATAAGGTGTTAAGAAACAAGCAACCCATATAGTGTTGTAAAACCCTCTGCAACAAAGAGGAGACATTGTGTTTTCCAAATGTGTAAATAATGTGAGCAATTCATTTGTTCCAATCAAGAGAAAGCTAACTCATAAACAAAAATCACCTATGTATGTAACAAGAGATAAAAATGGCATTTCATTTCCCTCATCCGATTCAACCAAATAAATTCTCACATTATTTGCACATAGTTGGAAAACAAACTGTCTCCATATAAGGTGTTAAGAAACAAGCAACCCATACAGTGTTGTAAAATTCTTTGCAACTCAGAGGAGATAGTGTGTTTTCCAATTGTGCAAATAATGCGAGCAATTCATTTTTTCCAATTAGGAGAAAGGTAACTCATAAACAAAAAGAACCTATTTGTGACAAGATGAGATCAAAATGGTGTTTCATTTTCCTCATCTGATTCGACCAAATAAATGATCACATTATCTACACATTTGGAAAATGCACTAGCTCCATATAAGGTTTCAAGAAACAAGCAACCCATATAGTGTTGTAAAACGCTCTACAATTGAGAGGAGACAGTGTGCTTTCCAACTCCGTAAATAATGCAAGAAATTTATTTTTTCCAATCAAATAAAGAAAGTGAAATGACATTTGGATTGTAGCAAAGAGTTGTTCAAAAATTTGAAATTGAACTTCATTATATTCTTGGAGCATAGGAGCCGACTAACTCGTAGACAAAAAGCACCTATGTACATACAAAAATGCATGAAAAACATACATAACAATATACATAACATGAAAAAATATTATAGTGTGGGCCCCCCCAAACGGGGGATCAAAGTGACGAAACCAACAGGCATGACCAAATGTCTGGGAAATGGTAGGTAGGAGTTAACGACGCCGTTAGGTCAGTTTTCTCACCTCATGCCAGATGAAAAAGGCGGGCACCTTAGCTTTGTCGTGAAGTTTCTTTTGTCTGGCACAGGAAAAATGGAAGGGAATTACATGGGCCTTTTTTGTTTTGAGAAAGAAAGGTGAATATACTAATTTTTTTTGTGGTATTGGGCCTTTTCTGTTTCAACAAAGAAAGGTGAAAATATTGTTTTCTAGCAATGAATAGCTATTTGTTTCTTCTATTTTCATGGTAGAATGGAAAAATGGCACATATATAGCAGATATACATACATTAGGGAGCTCCAAACACCTGGAGCTCTTCCCATTGCTATCTAGAAAAACGTCGCTATCCAAAAATGGAGAAAATGGGACCTTGTCTGGGATTTTTGATATTTGCAAATAATGGTTTCGAATGCCATGTTTTTGTCTTTTTGTCCATGCCGAAAAATTATTTTGAAAACCTGCTGGTGCTGACATGTTTTCCCAGTGACGGTTGTAGGTATTGGGCCTTTTCTGTTTGGAGAAAGAAAGGTGAAAATACTATTTGTTTCCAATCTGCATGTTGAAAGGGAAAGTTGAAGGTTTGAGTGTGTTGGAATTGTGTGCCTCAATCCCACTGGCCTAAACCTCTAAGAGAGAAATGTCGGTGTGACTACTAAGAAGTCTGGACAAATTGTATAAGTTTTACATGCCTGTAGTTCTCTACTGCCAGGTGTTTGTAAGAGAGGATCAGTAGCGTGGTATACCACCATACCGTGGGAGCCTTCTAGTTGAGGTGTGGTAGTGTAGTGTATACCGCCATACCGCAGAATCCTATCAACAATCTAGTGGTAGCACGGTATACTGCCATCCCATGGGAGCCTTCAAACTAGGTAGTGGTAGTGCGGTGATACTGTTATACCGTGGGTGTCTTCAACATGTCTAGTGGTAGCGTAGGGAAATGTTTGTATGTCGCGGTTCTACCTTTACCACGGTACCATTGGGTGCACTCAAGAGGGCTACGGGCTAACGGTATGGTGGTAGGTGGCCCGTCATCCCACAACAGTCATGTGTAGGGCTTGTGGTGGTGCAGTTAATGGATGGGAATGGTGCGATGGTCAAACAACAATGAACGAATGATGTGTTGACACGTAGTATGGATTCATTTGCTGATTTCACATCATTGTTGTGAATCAACGATTCTTTGGACCAACATTTATAATTTGGAGCCGATAGTTGTAACACTTGTTCACCATGTAATTGCATTGTAAATTCTAATTTCTCATTGGTTGGAAAATCAGTGCTACGACATGGAGTTGTTTAGCCAACCCGAGGGGTGAGAGTTAGCCGATATGGTAACTGCTAATTGACGGTTTATCTTCTGTAACGACTGGAAACCAAATTGGTATGTTTCCATGCATGGTATCCTGAAGAAGAGAAGGCCGAGGTTGTGAGACCGAGCAAGGGAGAGAGAGAGCCGAGGGCTGGAGTAGGAGAATGAAATTATGTTCTAAAGGTGGTAACTTATCCACTCTCTGTGTGTGGATCGAATGTGAAATATCCCTCTATGTGAATCTGCTCGGTATGCTATGAGAGAGTGTTGTATAAGAGTGAGGATTGTAAACACTTGAGAGGTTGATCAAAGGTCCATGAGAGAGAGGATCTACATTGTATATTGTGAGAGGCTATTGTAACAGTGTGAAGATCGTATAAGGGGTTATGTTGTCCAGTTTGTCTCTATAATGAAACATGATATAATCTATGTAAAAGCTTAGTACTTGATTTGTATTTGTAATTGTTTTGTTTTATGAATAATACAATGGTGATCTGGGCTTTTGGAGGGTGGGATTTTTTACCCGAAAGGGTTTTCCCCACGTAAATTTGCGTGTTCTGTCTCATCTTTCATGTTTCATGTTTCTTGGTTAGAATCTATTAATGTTTGTTGTTGAAACTAAATTTACATGTGCTTCTCTTAGAAGGATTAATGTGGGAAATGCACTGTGTCTGATCCCACTTTGTGGCATAGTTGTACATGTCTTTGAGGCAATTTAATGAAATTAAAAGTTACTGAAGGCACTATTGTTCTTGGATGTTTCTGAGATGATCAAAATTTCCCAACAAAGTGCACGTGGACAATTTGGAGGAGAAAACTGACCAAATTGAGGTGACAATACTATCCAATAGTGTTGCAGAGGGTTTTACAACACTATTTGGGTTGCTTGTTTCTTAACACCTAGGGTTTTCCAACATGAATTGTTGCAAAACAAAATGAAGTGCGTACTATGAATCACACTATGTGTTGAGGGTTAATAGAGTCCCCCTTAAATGAGAGATGTGCTATTTGATAAAATACAACACTGAAGTAACTGAAACCCAACATTGTCTTTTCCAAATTGCAATTATTTTGTGCACTTTTTTTTCAGTCATGCAAAATTTCAATGCAATTTTGGCCCAAATTAAAAGTCCTAATAAATTTTGAAAGGGATTTTCAATACATTCAGACTGTCTATATTACAAAAGCTCTTGAAGACATTGTTTCTATTTAGTAAGAATGCATGTTGGAAAACCCTAGGTGTTAAGAAACAAGCAATGCATATACTATTCTAAAATCTTGTGCAAGTGAGAAGAGACAATGTGTTTTCCAACACTATGTTGAAAATAATGCGAGCATTTTATTTGTTCCAATCAAATAAAGAAACTGAAATGACATTTGGACTGTATCAAAGAGTTGTTCAAAAATTTGAATGTGGACTGCATTACATTCTTGGAGTAACAAAATAAAACTCTTCATAACAAACTAATTGAAATGGGATAGTGTGTTTTCCAACACTACAAACAATCTATAACAACAGTGTGCCTTGCAGGCATCATAATACCTACTATTTTCCATTTTCATTACATTCTTGGCACCTCGTTTTGCTATTTGCAAATAATGGTTTGGAATGCCACACTTTTTTGGGTTTTTGCCCATTCCAAAATATGATTTTCAAAACCCATTGGTGTTGACATGTTTTCCCAGCAACAGGACAAGATACGGAAAATTGGATTTAACGTTCGACCATCAAAATAGAGGCTTGTGGGAGTTAACTTGCTGCATTTGTAAGAACAATAAGAAGAAAAGATAGTGAGCAAAAAAAAAATATACAAATTTATTAAGTATTCTATGTAAATTGGAGCTGTGTGCTTCTAAAAGTACAGTTGTTGATGTCATGCATATTAACTATGTTGACACACTTTGGAGCTAGTGTGGCATGTGTGAACTAGAGGGATACTTGCGTGGATCAACCATGCCACGGACTAAGATTGCTCCTACCTGTGATGGGATTTGCAAGTACCATAACCATTACTGGCAAGTCCTAACATTGGTGTTCGACAATGGACACGTTCAGCTTCACACATTTTGGCTGATGAAGTATAAGGTGACAACTCGTGTAGAATAAATGCATGGTCTATTTAGGTTTAGATTGGTGGTCTTTGTGGCTTCAAGACATGAACAATGCAGACTCCAGTAAGGTTGCATGGCACTAAGAGGCAATCGGCTTGCCTAAGCTTCATCACAAATCGAAGACTCCAGAAAATATGTCGAGTGAAGGACATTCTGTGTCTTGAGGCTGTGAGAATGGTGATTGGAAGGGACTTCTCCATCTCGGCTAATAGGCACCGTGTTAATTCTAACATATCATCCATATTTCTAGCTACTTTACTGGACATGGGGACTCTGAAGGTCCAGTGCCTGTTGCTATTGAAGCAAGTGTTTAAGACATGCATCCTTGTGGATGATTTGGACATCGTGACAGTGGCGGAACTTGGCATTGGTATCCCATGGTTGGATGATATTGGACGAATGTTGCACCAATGAATGAATGTGGAGAGATAGTTGTTCCTCATGAATATGGATGCTCAGGGATTTTCCCATCATAGACGTTGGGCTAGGGTAGGCTTCGACTTCCTATGTCGTCGCCTTGGATTGGTTGACGTCATTGGGATATAACGGGCAAGGGACTTCACTGTTGTGGTGAAGACTGGTAACTTCTATGATGAAGCTGATTGATTCTGTATTGGCTATTTTTGTTTTGCCATGTCGATTATCAGTTTTGGTTGTGGGGTGGGCGATGTCTTTGTTTTTTGGGGTTAGGACTGCATTTGATGCATTACTTCTTTGCCCATTGACGGTGAGCTTTGATGCTATGCAAAAATATTTTTGGATATTAACATAAATCATGCAACTATGGTTGCGTATTACGAATCATAAAAGAAAAGAAATTGAAGATAGCCATGCTAAAAAATTGTAGATGTGGCAAGAATAAAATTTGTAGTGCTCGGAGTCTAGTTTTTAAAATACTAATTTATAAAAAAATAGTGGATATTAAGAAGTTCAAATAAGGGGAGCATAAAAAGTGTTGCTATTTTTAGAAAAATATAACAAAGGTTCTTAAAATGTTAGCTTTTTAAAATTTATTTGACAAATTATTTCAATAAAAAATTAACTAGCATCATATAGTTTATGTAAAAAAACATTGCTATTTTTGAATGAAAATATATACATTTTACTAATTTTTAAAGTGGACACATCTTTAAAAAGATGTTGAATGTGCTCCTCACTAATTTTTTTTTGAAAATGAATTGAAAGTCATTTTCTTAAAAATGTGTAGATAATATACTTTAAAATGTAAATATATTTAATATGTTTTTAATTTAGATGAATGTATAAAAAAATATCATTACAAATAATATATATAAGTTTTTCGATATAAAAAAATACATTAGCAAAATAAATTGAATAGCAAAACCTCAACATATTTGAAATATAGAAAAGAATACATATTTAGAAAGATAAGAGAGCTTGATGTTATTATGACATTTTTTTAGATCAATATTGAAAAAATTGTAAACTTGATATGGAGAGCATTTTTGATATTTAGTTGTTTCTCTATATTTTGTAAAAAACACATATTTAAGCATTTACATGAAAGTCCAAGCTTTTGGATTGGATGCTAAAGGAAAGTACAACCCTAAAGATTGGTAGTTTCCAAAGCAAGCTATTGGAGGTGATACCCTTTCCACCCTATGCATCACTATCTACTCTTAAACATGATTGATAGTAGCCATAACATAAGTGGGGGAGGTCATATCAATAGAACTAGATGGTCTCATTATATGATCATGTTGAACTATGAGACTAGGATATCTACATGTTATATTGTATAGAGCTATTTGTGAGGCTAGTAATTACATGAAGAGTTCAAACCTCTATAGTCTCCTTAATAATTGATGCCATTATCACATGATGAACAGATTTTTTATGCTTACAATATTTGTTATTGGTTTACTGCCCAATGAGCTTTCAGTCCATCCTGGACAAAGTCTCTCTCTCTCTACCCTAAATTCTCTCATATATAGATAATTAAAAATTTCATGAAGGAAAAACTCACAAGAAATATTTTTCAAAAAATATGGAGGTGCCTCATGGTTGTTACAAGGAAGTTGGTCAAAGACTATCCACCACCTATTGTAAAAAATATTTTTTTATATCATCATGATTGTATCAATGCATAGTTAATCACTTTGATGTCATGGAAATGAGTGCATTAGTTTTGAGATTAGTAAATAAAGCACAAATTCAGCCTTTTGGTAGATATATTTTTTATTTTACCTTGTCATATGATAATTTTGATCAAATAAAATTTATGGCATGCATTTCTATGAGTTTTCTATTGACATATTTGAATCGTTATTAAGTCAACTTGTTTCAAACATTGCTTCCATTGATGAAGCAAGTGATCTGTGTGGTGGGAGTTTACTATGGATGTCTTTATTGTTGAAATTAATATCATTTGAATTTTATTTTATTCTAAATGCCTTAATACCTCCTCTTAAACTTATCTAGGGTTTTTTGGAAGTCTCAAAGGAGATTTGGGTGATTGAGGGTTCTCTTTTGGAAATTCCTCATTTAAAATTTGTTTTGGTTTAAAGGAGTTGGTAAAAATATAAATAAAAAACATTTAAAATATTTACATTATAAAAATCTAAACAAGATTTAAATAGTGACCGGTTACCCCTCCTATGACATGAAATTGGAAGAAAAAGTATGATGGAAGTTGGTAATGCACAAATATATTGGAAATATGCTCATGCTTTACCTTTTGTATAATAGTTGGCCACACCACTAATAAGTTTTGGATTTTTTTATGAATGAGGGAATTTTTTTCTTTATTCCCTATATAACACATGCATTATGGATTGGTCTTTACCAAGCCATAACACATGAACATTTGGTCTAACATGATTGCATTATTGTGAATATTTCTAATTTGGATAGCTTTTTTGACCCCCAATTTTGCGCACTCACCCAAAACCCTTCTATTATAATTAGGTTAGTATATTACAATAATTCATATATCTATTGTTAGGAGGGTCCTCTACTATAGTTTGTGTGGTAAGCGTTTGGGGTTTAAAAAGTATTATAAGAATGTTTAAGTCAAATCTTTTTGTATAATGGCATATTCTCCATATCTCATCTAAGTCTTCTTTTTTCAAAGACCTAATGTATGCAACAATCAGAACTTAGTTTAGGTTAGATGTAGGTGTGGGAAACAGACTTGATTGATAAGGTAGAAATAATAAAGGAATCTAAAAAAGGTAGAAAAAAATTAGGTGCATATGAAAAATTAGGTTAGATGTAGGTGTGGGAAATAGTCTTGATTGAAAAAGTAGAAATAATAATTTGAA
>VDFB02092942.1:0-12939 GCA_007258455.2 Sequoia sempervirens
GAGTGTGTTATACCGCGCTCGCGTTATGTCTTGCTCGACATGATCCCCACAAACAAAAACCATGTCAAAACTAACATATAATGCAAGAACGTTATAACACCCTCATGTTATATCTTGCTTTGGGAATCCTCAAGCCTTAGGATTGGTATTTTCCTTGGAATACCAACAAAAAGGCTTGGAGGGCATTCCCAATGACTAGAGACTTGTTTTTGAAATTTCTACAATATTTCACATAATTGGGTTTGTGCTCACCATCAAGATTGCACGTGGTTCAATATCAAACAAATCGAACATCTGTGTAATGTTAGGTTCTCTCTTAGCTATCCAATGATGTAATTTTTTTCACTTTTTGACAATGTTAAGTTGTTCATCCATAATTTCTTTTGTTTGTATGTCTCTTTTTTGGAAAAAAAAAATGTTTGGTGTTTTTTCATTATAAATTAACCATTCATCGAAACTTCAAATAAATTACATTTTTAGAAACTAGACCTACTTTCTCCTAAAATCTATAAAAAATTCCACTTAGTTTCCAAATTTTGTAGGGGTAGGATGGCCAAAATTCTGTTTTTTAGGAAGTGTCCACTTCAAAAATTAGTAAAAAAAAAATATTCATTAAAAAATTATCAGAAAAATCATGCATCAACTACATACTATTACCTAACTTCTGATCGTAGTGATTTTAAAAATACTAAAAAATTCATCGACAGAGGGTCGTGCATAAGAATTATATGTTATGTTTCTCCCCACAAAAACAACACCAATTTGTGTAAGACATCCTTCATTTGAACCCCTTTAATATCAATCATTTTCAAAAAATAAATTAGTAGTTTAGAAAGTAGACCGAGCACTTGAATCCTTCTTTTTGTTCCATCTCAAAATTTTGAGTGTAAGTATCCTCAATTTCACGTCCAAGGTCAGTATTTCCTAATTTCAGAAGAAGAAAAAATTGTCCATTTAAATCCCCTTTTTGGGAACCATCTTTGTGCACTTATCCATGAGATTTATTTGATTCATGCATTAGTTGGTTTAAGAGTTTTATATTTCTGGGATAGTGAGAGTTTTGATTGTCTATAATTTTCACTGGGGCTAGTTGAAATTGTCTGGGTTTGAGGGATTTTTGTTCTACAAATTCAATTCAAGAGCTTAGGTTAGTGAGTCTTCTCATGATTAAATATTTTCTAGTTCTTAACCTATGTCCTATGAGAATGGGTAAGTCAACCATGTCTATCCAACCAATTAGGAGGTCTAGGAGGCTTAGTGTGTTTGACTTTCAAGAGGAAATATTTGTAGTTGAACAAGAAGTACCTAAAGCTTCTACAACACCAAAGGGCAGGAGGAGTACATGTGGCAAAAAAAAGGGTGGTTTCAAAAGCACCTACAATTTGAGGAATCGGGTTGTTCTAGAAGAATTGGTCAAGTTTAAAAGGAAGGAACCAGTTGAGCCTGAGAAGAAAGCAAAGAAGAAGAATAAGTATCATAAAGCTTATCTAGGAGGCACAACTCTCCCATTGAGGTTTTAGACAACCCTTCGAGTGGTGGAGGAGATACTGACCTAGAGTGTGGCCATTATCTTCTTTCTTTGGTGCCATATGAGGATTCTAAGGAGGGAAGAGTAGTAGCTCCTCCAGTTTCAACGCAAACATAGAGCGGGCAAGCATACTTTGATGCTGACAAATCAGAGTAGGATCCTAACCTTGTTTTTATTTTTAATGACACCATTGCCACTGCAACAAACTCATCCTCTTTAGCATGTCTATCATTTTTTGTCTTTGGTGCTGACATGGAAAATATTTCTGGCTAGTGTGAAGGACAGGTATTGGACTCTGTGTCTTCAATGGAAAATATTCCTTTTCCAGATAGTATATAAGTTTTTTCCTTGAGTACTATTGGAGAATATTCTTTGGTCGATGTGGGTAAGGAATTTTTGTGATGTTACATCAACAAACGATACCTTTTGGAAGGCTGGTTGGTATGCTTTGACCGACTGCGTGGAGTTTTGTCTTTTTCTTTCCCCTTATTCTAAAATGATTAAATGTAACCCTGTGGAAGGTCTCTTAACCTAAAAATAAATGTATGACAAATCAAATGTAACTGAAATGGTAATTCAGCTTGAAGCTTGTTGCTCCCATTCTTCTATAAAATGGGATATCAGGGTCGGTTACTGAGAGTTCAATTTTTGACTCTCAAAATGGTCTAAGTGGGAAAAATAAGCTCATTGTAAATTCATTCACCAATGAATAGGTTAGTAAGGAGTCTAGGGTATGAGTTGGTTTGTAATGATCTCAAATAGTTTTATAGTAGCAATAGTTTATAAATGAAAATGCTAGTTCTAAAGCACATTCTCTCCTATGTAATTTTCTTCCTTATTATGAATGAAATGGTTAATGATCTCTTGTTTGTCTTCAATTGCTGTAATTGAATGAGTGATTTTATTTTCGCATTGATTCAAGGAATTGATTAAATGCTAAAGTGAGGTCACAAATTTGTAAGGAAAGAGCATAGGATTGATAAGTAGTTGTGTTTTAGGCATAGTGAGTTGAATACTATAATGCAGTATATCAATATTCCATTAATTACTGATTCAAATTGCTAAGGTATTACAGGTTATTATGAATATGACTCTATTACCCCAAGACAAGGCACTGGTCTTTTCATTTGGTTATCTTGAAGATAAATGAGTTAGTCATGCACTTGACCAAGGGCTTGAAATAAGAATGAAAATCATCTAAAACACCTTCAATTACAATGTACCAATCTAAAGTACCATATTATTCCTTGCAATAGATAGTAATTTTTTTTAAGTTCAGCCAAATCTTTAATGAGTGTTTTCTATTTGCACTTTATAGGTATTTATCTGTGTGCAGGAATGTTCTTAATCAATTGAATACCCTATGAACATAACAAGGATTACCCTCCTAGGTTTCACAGAGCCCGAAGAGTAGAAGTAAGGACCTCAAAATCCTTAGTTGTATGTTGGCCAATCCTTACCCTTGCTGATTATTGGATTCTAGCAGATTAATAGGTAAGTGGTAAGACTAAGTTTGGTTCTAAAAAAATAGCCAACATAAATGGCAACTCTACTTGGGAAATAACTTGAGAAAATTCTAATAGAAGATCATCTTGCCTTAAAGAGTCAAATATTTACTAGAGAATTATATTTTCAAGCCTGGATTTGTGCCAATGAGTCAATCCTTCGAGATGTTGCAGGAGTTTGTTGTTCTCCCTTGAAAACTTGCAAATATTATCGAGATCTACCACAACTCCATGGATATTTTTATAATTTCTCACTAGATGTGGGTGGTGACTCTCAAGATCTCTGTACTAGTGTGTATTATTTGAGAGACTCTAGTAAAATTTGTTGGAGAAAAAATAAGAAAGTATAAAGGACTCATGTGTGACTCTATTGATCAATGAAGCTTAAAGTGAAATCAACTTGTGAAAGAAACTTGTTCCTCTATAAAGCAAAGGTGGTGAATCTATGCATAAAACTAGAAGGAATTATGATGATAGCTTCAAAGCTACAAAATTTTCCAGTCATAAGCATAATTTAAGGTGATTACAATAATTTCTAAGTATTTTCCCTATTTTGGCTTTCATAAGTGTAAATTTTTATGAAAGTCGTATTGCATGATCTAGAAAAAGATTTATTCCATATTAAGTGAACTGAGAACTAGTGAAGGGAAGAGTGGTAGTCATTTTAACATACTTCTAAGGTGAAATTTGTAATATCTATATTGGGTTGAAGAAGTGTGCTTATTTTTGAAATGTGCCTCTTAAAGTGCTTTAAAGCATGAATGTGTTTGACCAATGCATTTTAAAATCATGATTAAATTAAGGAATGAGGTAGTAGACAATTGACTATTAAATTGATATGTAAGGATTGGATAGGGATATAAGAGAAATGTATCATTCCCCTATATCTCCTTGTAGAACATCAAGTAAAAACATGCATGGCATGCAACCTTTATTATGCCATCAAAGGAAATTCTCTATTGAGAGATATAAGCTATTGAGCTTTAGTGGTATTCTTCCCTAACAAGATTCCTAATAACATTAGGAAACATTTTCCTAAATTTATAGTGAAAAGTTTTGAGTCGGCTTCTAAAAATTTGAGTGCATTCATGGATTTGATGGGGGATTATGAGGTAGATCATGAGGATGTTATCATGAAGTTTTTTGCTTAGTCTTTAAAAGAAGATGCTAGTGACTGGTTCTCATATTTACCAATATGTTCTGTAGCTTTGTGGGATAACTTCATGAGAGCATTTATGGAACAATTTGGTGAAAGGGTTAGTCCAAATGTGATAAGAAAAAGGTTTATGGAAATCCAAAAGGAAAAAGAGGAGTTGGTCCTAGCTTTTAACATCAAATTTGTCAAAACAATAAGGAATATTCCTAAAAACATAAGACCGAGTGATGCAAAATGTTAAATTGTATATCTAGATGCATTTGATAATGAAATGGGTTATTTGTTAAGAGATAAGGAGCCCAAAACATTGTATCAAGCATATCACATTACTATGGATATTGAAAATACTATGAAATATTCAATGATGAGGGGATATATGGCTACAAGTGTTTGTTGTCCTAATACACATCATAAAAGTGGAATGAATGAGAATGAAAGGGATGATCAAGGTGATGATTCTTTTGATGCCTTATCTTGTTTAGAATCACAACATGTTAATCATGGATAGATTCAGGATGGACTTCAAAAAATTTTAAATAATGATGATCAAATATCCTTTGTTCAAAGATTGTCTAGCATGAAGAGACATGAGGGGGGATTACCATGTGAATTATTATCAAGGTTCTTGGACGCCTTGTTAGAAATTCCTAAAATATTGAGACCTAAAGATTAAATATGTATTGACCTATTCTATGGCATTTATGAGTCGGGGCTTAGTACCTTTCCAAAGGAATTGAAACCTTGAGATTTTGATCAGATAATTGGTTGGATCAAGATTACTTAGGATGATAAGTGTGACTATATACAAAAAATGAGGTCTTAAAATGATAGTGGTGCTCACCCTATTGTAAAATATGAAGAGTTTATCCAAGCAATGGTGATGCAAAGAAAAGGACCCAACTAAACCCACTTGACACAACTTGAACAATGATCCATCATCAACAATGACAAAATGTAACTTGAGTCATCTTGAGAACATTGCTATAATGGCCTAATGGGAACTTAACAAAGAGAAAAACATAAAAAAAATTAATATTGGATTGTACAGGCCTTCCAGAATATATTTCATTGATCCCAAGTCCAACCATAAACAAACTATGCATAGATTTGTTCAAACATCAAGAAAACTAGGGTTTTTTTATTATTTTCAAGCAAAATGAGACACAGTCTACCATAACTCATGTAAATGAATAAATGAATATTTTTACCTAAGGGTTTTTAGAACATGTAAAAACATAAATTTTCACAATTTTTAACCACTTTTTGAATATGGAATAAAAAGATATGAATTTTTCTTATTTGTTGGAAACCCTAGTTCCTGAATAGGGTTGTCAGGAAGATGGAAATGGTAGATCAATCAAACGATATTTTATTTAGGAATGGTAAGAATTTTTTTTTTTTGTAATGTAATTATATTTACATCAATATAAGTTGCAGTACTATACCATTCTGTACAAATCCATACTAAACTAAATAGCAATAAATTTGTAGGAAAAACATAAGAAAATGGCCCCAAAAATGATTCAAATCTTCATTCCAACTTCACCAACATTTTGGGTCAATTTTACAAGGCCTATTTATTCCATTACAATCGGTTACTCACATCCAGCCAATCCTTTAACCAATTTGTTAACCAAAATGACATTTTGATACTTTTTGGCAATATTGTGCAACTTTTACATCTTTTTATCCAAATGACCCGAAACTTTCACAAATGACTCCAAATGATCATTAATGGTCCAAAATGACCTTATTTACATGAAACAACACAAAACCAGACAAAACCCAAAGTTTGAACATGTTGACCATAAGGGTGCTCCTACACCATACTCCCCAGGAAAGAAAAATCCCGGTTCCATCTGAGATGTGATCTGCAAATTTGTCAATGTCTTCCATCTTGGACTCCTTCAACCTACAAATCTAATATATTATGCATTCTTGACTTTCCCTGGATCTTTTTCCTGTTCTTACACTATCTATTACTTAGCATCTTCTCAACTTCCAGGTTCCAAAATTCTAGTTCTCGTTCATATGCCTCAGTACCATTGTCTATGTCTTCATCTTCATCATTGGAATACAATTTTTCAGCACATTCATCATCCATAAATTAGAAAATACAACCATTACCTCAGTTTTTCTTGCAACATCTTTTTCACCATAGTGTGCCACCTTTGTATAACAATCTTCATACACTGTATGCACTTCTCCTCCTTCTTTAGACTCTTTTCCATCTTCATTTTCATCTGCTGCACCTGTAAACACATACTCACAAATATTGCTAGAAATAACATTTGGAGTCTCAATGGAATCATTGTCTTCATATTTTTCCTCTTCCTCAGATGGCCTAGGGTCTTCCATCATCAACAAAGACTCTCCAAGGTCTGGTTCTGCTATCCTATCTTGCCTTCTTCTCCTCTGAATGATCTTCTTGATGGGCCACTTTAATTCTTTCTTATTGGTTAATGCCAACCATTTTCCTAGTTTTCCTTCTCAAGACACTATTGCATCTCAAGATCCATTATTTCTTGAATTTTTTCTTGAATTTATTTCATTTGTTCCAAGGCGTGCCTCAACTCTATTATCTCTTGTTGAACATTTATTTGTTTTTCCTTCTCATTTTTCTTCTTCATCTCACTTTTCTCTCTTTTTCTCTCTTGTTGCTTGCTTGGAAACTTCTTACTCTGCAAGTCTCCATGGACTTATATTCTCAACATTTCCATTCTCCTTTTGCAAGAAAGTCTCTTTCACCTTGCTTCTTCTTGATGCTTCTTCTTGTCTTCGTGATTCCTCACCTTAGGCCTCTTTCTTTTCCCTTGGCCTAGTCTTTCGGTATCCAAGCTCTTCTCTTCAACCTATAAAAGACAATACAAAAACTTCCAAAAATTTCTTTCCAAGATCTTTGGGCTCTAATACCAATTTGATGTAGAGAAAAGGACCCAACTAAACCCATTTGACACAACTTGAACACTGGTCCATCATCAATAGTGACAAAATGCAACCCGAGTCATCTTGAGAACATTGCTATAATGGACTAATGGGAACTTAACAAAGAGAAAAACATGAAACTTGTGAATATTGGATTGTATTATAGGCTTCCACAATATATTTCATTGATCCAAAGTCCAACCATAAACAAACTATGCATAGATTTATTCAAACATCAAGAAAACTAGGTTTTTCTAACTACTTTCAAGCAAAATGAGACACACAGTCTACCATAACTCATGCAAATGAATAAATGAATCTTTCTCCTTAAAAGGGTTTTTAGAACATGTTAAAAAAAAAATCTCCATTTTTTTATCACTTTTTGACAGTGGAATAAAAAGATATGAATTTTTCTTATCTGTCCAAATGATCATTAATGGTCCAAAATGACCTTATTTACATGAAACAACACAAAACAAGACAAAACCCAAAGTTTGAACATGTTGACCATGAGGGTGCTCCTACACCAAATGGATAAGGATGTTTCAAAAGATGAATATTTTTCTAGTGGTGCAGATGATGACATTGTTATACTTGCAAATAATGCTGACATACCTTTGAAGGTTGATAATCAAGATAATGAAAATGAGAATTCAAATTAATCTCATGAGGAATATGAATATTTTTTGTGAGAATGACCTAAAGGAATCCTTCTTGCCTGAAGAATGTAACATTATCGATACCCATAAGGTTTTTCCATCACCAGTGGATGAAAATTTTCATGTGAAGGATATTGGGAATGCAATCTAGTTGTATCATAACTGAAATGTCTTGGTAGCCTGGTTAATGATGAATTTGAAGATAAGAATGCATATATTCAATATCTTAAGCTTGAGTCCAATGTTAAAAATAATGGGATTTGTGATGCTAGCCAACAATGTCATGTTTTTGAATGCTTGTATGAAATAGAAATAGGATGTACTGGTTTTGTAACATAGATGGAAATGATAGTTTTCAAAAAATAATTTGTTGAAAAAAGGAGTGAGGAAACTTGATTGGTTGCTAATGAGAAATGTTCAAGTTGCACTGAGTCATGCACCTATGAGTCAACAAACCTATCAATTGATGATGTATTTGAATACCTTACTGCTGATCACATCAATCTTGAGTTATTTGATCTATCCTTTCAAGTATTTTGCTTCAAATCGAGAAACAAATGCAAAGGAGAATTGGAATATGAACCTGAAACAGAAGTATGCTTTGATGCCTAGGATGGTGTGGATAATGATTTTTGTGGAAATGACCTTGATCTAAATGAAAGTAGGAATGCTACAGGGTCTAATGAATCAATTTCCCAAGGAAATGGAGCCTTATGGTAGCATAACTAGTTTAAACTTCTCTAATGAATGTGAATACTAGTTTGAAAAGAAGCCTATGTACAAAAATTTCTTGTTCATCACAAAAAGTGAATGTGTGTTTGGTATGGCATAAAAAAAAAAGAATTTAATGATCCTAGAAGACTAGTAATAGAATTTCAATATCACTCTAAAGGGTTGGAATATATGCCCCCGAATGGGAATATTGAAAGTAGTGTGTATGAGGGTTTCTAATTTAATGAGCAAAAAGAATTTGATAACTACTTATATTATGATGGTGATCAGATGGATTATGAGTGTTTCACTTTCCTTGTCCACTTCGATGGGAAATTGGTGGAATATAGTTGTAAACTGAGTCAGATGAAATGTCACACTAATCGTGTGTTTCAGTTAATGTTCGATTATAGTTCTCAGTTGGACATGAATGAAAATAATAATTAGTTCAGACATATGTCCATAGTGGCTGATTTTAGTGGCCGTGGCATGATCAATGGGTGGGAAATTCATGAGAATATTTTCAGCCTTAGCATGGTACAAACAATAGAAAATATTGTTTTTGATAGGGGAAAGTATCAGTCCTAAGATTGGGGGCCTAGGGCCAGCAAGTAAAGTTGAAGCCTGGTAGAGTTACAAAATGCAGGTTGAAAATTTTCACATCAGAAGAGGCTTCAAAGAAATGGGAGATTGGATCTCTTGGTATAGTCTAGTAACTCATGTAAATATTGTACATATGTTGTTTTCTTTGGTTTGGTTTTCTTGCCTAGTTCAGGAAGATCCTTGGTTTTTGGTTCTATGTGCTTGGTCTGCTTCACCTGAGATTTTGGAATCATGCTCTGTTCTAGAGGAATAGACGTCCCCAACTGGAGCCAATGATGGAACCCCTAAAATTTTTTTGGTTTCATTTCTAAAACTTTGTAAAATTCAGCCATTTTTCAAGTATCTATCCTTAGGGTTTGTCCATTGTTATTACATTGGGATTTTTTTGTCAAGGTCTCCCATGAAAACTCTTGAGGCTTGGCCCTTGTCAATGTTATGATCCATTGTTGACGTCGTATTGCTTGCCTCCAGTCAAGTTAAAAAATATTGAGTCATTAAACACCATGAAATTACCAACCCTTTATGCCTAGGTGAGAAATACTTTTATTTTTAAGGATGAGCAATTGACCTTATTTGGCCTTTACATCCTTTAAAATATTGTGGTTTAAGTCATTTGAGGCCTTTTTATACGTTGTCCTAGGCAATCCCCTTCCTTAGTACAACTTATGAGCACATGAAAATTATTTCTCTTAAGTCCTATCCACCACATTTTCCCATCACTCATTGCGGATGGCTTTCGAAATGTTTTCTTCATATCAGCGATGCACAATGCTTGAGTTTCTCTTTGTATCATTGGAGGTTTCGGCTATCGCTAATTGCTCTTGAGTTTTGAGTGTTGAAGTAGCAATGAGCGATGACCTCGGGGCTCTTTGTATTTTTTTCCATCACTCATTGTGGATAGTTGTGCACTTGTCTTGTTGAAATTGGTGATGAACAATGAGATCCCTAATCTTAATGAGTCATCATTGTTTTGAAAGGGGTGAATGAGTGATATTTTTTGTGTTGTTAATTTTGAAAGGAAGATGCACGTGGCCTGATTTGGTTTCATCTCTACTTTTCATCTACCATTGATGTGGTCTAGAATTTGAAACATGCATCATTGATGTGCAATGTAAGGTGAAGATTGCAAAGATAAGTGGTGATGGGTATGTGCAGGATCATGATAGGCCAAAAAGTGGCGATATGATGGGTATGTGGCTAATGAATTTTTTTTTACCCAAAATTGATGAAATGAAAAGGATTTTTAAAGGAGATTCCCAGCTTTCCACCAAAATAAATTATGCTTTATTTTTATTTTAATAAGTAATTATTATTCATTTTCATTTGAAATTACGACTAAAGTTCCTATTGATAACGATTGAAAAACATCTATAACTTTCAACAGTATCACATTTTTGAATCCAAAACATGCATCACATTCTATGCTTCATATACTATAGGATTAAAAAAAAAAAATTGAATTTTATAAAGTTTTTGACCAAATTAAGGTGGTTAGACATACGAGTTTTTATATTTTTAAAAAAGTTGTAATAAGAAGAAATTCTAATTAATTATTTACTTGGAAAAAATTACAAAAATATGCATCACATAGGGACATGAGTCCTCTCTTATATAAAATCTTATAAAAAATTATCATTTTATTGTGGTTAGGGTGGTGGGGAGACATACCTACTTATTTTCCCCGAAATTTAAGTAGTATTGCATTGAAATTTCAAATTTTCACAAAATAATTTAAAATAAAAATAAACCTAGTAGTTTAGAAACTACATTAAATTTGCATTCTATTCTTACATATTTTTGAAACAATATAGATAACTTATTCAAATTTTACGCCGGTTGCCTAACTCTCTTATTTTTCTAATTTTTGCCATTAAGGGCCTATTTTCCATGATGATCCTGCACATACCCTAATCCAGTGGTCAAGATTTCATCGCACCAGTGCTCTCATTGCTGATTGAATTCTGGAAAGCGAAGGAAAATTTGTGATGGGTGATGGGACGTTTTAGGGAATATTCTCTTGAATTTTTTTCTCTTTGTACTTCACAGATGTAAATGAAAAGCATGAACCAGGATGGAAATACATGATTTTTAGATTAAAGATGAATAATGAGATTAAGGGTAAACATGGTGACTTTCTGAGGTGGTATCGTCATTTTTAAGGCACAAGTTGTAAAAGAAAAATGATGCTTGAAGATCGCCATTGATGGTGTTTTAAATCTAAAAAGATCGATGGCCCAAATTTAGAGTTGATCGACTAAGTTGTTAGCTCGCTCACATGAAGCTATCCTTAATCATTAATGACTACAAGCTCCTAATTTTCTACTTAATGTGGATTTCCTGTCATTTTATCTCACCATTTGTAGTATTCAAGAATTGAGAAGTGTGAGCTAGAGAGAAAGTGTGTGAGTCTTAGGCTTTTAATTGTAGAGGTATGGAAGTGTTTATCCCGGGTAAGTTTATTTTCATATGAGCTCTTTTTGATTCATGCATTAGTTGGTTTAAGAGTTTCATATTTATGGGATAGTGAGATTTTTGATTGTTTGTAATTGTCACTAGGGCTAGTTGAAATATTATGGGTTTGAGGGTTTTCTGTTCTACAAATTCAATTCAAGAGCTTAGCCTGATGAGTCTTCTCGTAATTAAAGATTTTCTAGTTCTTAGCCTATGTTTGGTGAGAATGGGTAAGTCAGCCATGATGTCTATCCAACCAATTAGGAGATCTAGGAGGCTTAGTGTGTTTGAATTTTAAGAGGACATATCTATAGCTGAACAAGAAGTACTCGAAGCTTCTACAACACTAAAGGGTAGGAGTAGTGGCTGTGGTAAAACAAAAAGGGTGGTGTGAAAAGAACCTACAATTTGAGGAGCCAGGTTGTTTCCGAAGAATTAGTAAATTGTAAAAGGAAGGAAGTAGTTGAGCCTAAGAAGAAAGAAAAGAAGAAGAATAAGTATCATAAAGCTTATCTGGGGAGGCACAACTCTCCCATTGAGGTTTCCAAAAATCCTTTGGACGATGGAGGAGATATTGATCTGGAGTATGGCCATTATCTTCTTTCTCTATTCTCATATGAGGATTATGATGAGGGAGGAGTAGTAGCTCCTTTAGTTTCAGCACAAACATAGAGCAGGTAGGCATACACTGATGCTTACGAATCAGAGTAGCATCCCGACCTTGTTTTTTTTTTTATGACACCATTACCACTACAACAAACTCATCCTCTTTAGCATGTATAAGGTTTTTTGTCTTTGGTGTTGAAATCAAAATATTTTTGGTTGGTGTGAAGGAGAGGTGTTGGAATCTGTGTCTTCAATGGAAAATATGCCTTTTTCGGGTAGTATATAAATTTTTTCCTTGAGTACTAATGGAGAATATTCTTTGGTCAACATGGGTAAAGAATTTTGGTGCTATTACATCAATGAATGACACCTTTTGGAAGCGTGGTTGGTCTTCTTCAACCAACTGTGTGTAATTTGGTCTTTTGTTTTTCACTAGTTCTGAAATGATTAAATGTAATCGTCTGGGAGGTCTCTAACTCTAAACCTTAAATGGAATGTATACCAAATGAAATGTAACTAAAATGGTAATTCAACCTAAAGCTTGTAGCTCCCATTTTTCTATAGAATGGGATATCAAGGCTGGTTACTGAAAGTTCAATTTTTGAGTCTCAAAATGGTCTAAGTGGGAAAACTAAGCTCGTTGTAAATTCATGCACAGATGAATAGGTTAGTAAGGAATCTAGGGTATGAGTTGGTTTGTAATGATCTCAAATAGTTTTATAGTAGCAGAAGCTTATAAATGAAAATGCTAGTTCCAAAGCACATTATCTCCTATGTAATTTTTTTCCTTATTAT
>VDFB02092943.1:0-13298 GCA_007258455.2 Sequoia sempervirens
AAATTGCTTGTCCTCAAGCAATCTCAACTCCGGATGCTGCAAAATCTCCTCACTCTCCCACGTAGCATCCTCCACTGGTAAATCTCTCCACTTCATCAAATATTCCCTGATAGTCCTCCTGCGTAGCTGTCTTTCCCTGTATTCCAGGATCGACTCAGGTACTAAAATCAACTTTCCCTCATCATCTAAGGGAGGCAATACTGCTGAAGGTACCACACGATGTTCTAACGCGTTCTTGAGGCGTGACACATGAAAAACATTGTGGACCTTACTATCCGTTGGAAGCTCTAGCTCATAAGCCACCTCTCCAACACGCCTCAAAATCCTGAAAGGACCATAATACCGTGGCTTGAGCTTCTCCGATCCAATCTTCCTGAGAGTAGACTGACGGTAGGGCTGCAGCATGAGATATACCATGTCTCCCACCTCAAAAGATCTCTTTGTCCTCTTTTGATTTGCATACTGCTTCTGCTGATTTTGTGCCTTAGCAATATTCTTCTTAAGAGCCCTCATAATGTCTTGGCTCTCCTGCAATAAGTCTCCAACACTAGGCACTCTATTGTCACTCAGTAGCAAATCAAGAAAACTAGGCGCCTCATAACCATACAATGCCATGAAGGGGGACATCTGAATGGTCATGTGATAGGTGGTATTGTAACAATACTCACATAAGTATATCCACTTGACCCATGCCTTTTGCTGCCCTGCAATGTAATTCCTGAGGTAGCCTTCCACCCATTTGTTCACTATCTTCGTCTGACCATCGGTCTGCGGGTGGTAACTGGTGCTCAGTGTAAGCTCGGTCCCACAAAGTTTGAACACCTCCTGCCAAAAGTGACTCAGGAACCGACTATCCCTGTCGCTAACTATGCTCCGAGGCAACCCATGTAATCTAAAAACCTCATGGAAAAATACCTCTCCTATCTGAGTAGCTGTGTAAGTGGTGGTGATCGGAAAGAAGTGGGCATACTTCATCAGCCGATCCACAACTACATATATGCAATCCCGTCCTTGGGCTTTAGGCAAGCCCGTAATAAAATCCATCGACAGGCATTCCCACTTCCTATCAGGAATCTAGTATGGCCTGCAACAGTCTGCACATGCTCTCAAGGTTCTTCGACAAAACAGTAAGTAATTTCACGATACACCGAAGGAACTGATCCTTTTAAGACCCCTTCCATAAACCTTCCCGAACTGCCTATATGTTTTAGCACCGGATGCCCCGCTGTAGCGCCACCATGAAAGGCTCGCATAATGGTGTTCTTCATCTCATCCTGGACGTAAGCAGGGCCCTGCCTGCACGACCTGTCATTCACAAGTGTGTACCAGGTCCACCCTGCATCTCAACAATACTTAGATCGTCATGCGTCCCTTGGTATACTCGCCACACCGCGCCTCCAAATTCCTCCTCAAAATATGTAAATTATAGAACTCGATAAGGTCACTGTGGAAAGAGCATCAAAGAACAATAATGCCTTGATATAGCATATCAAAGTCATATGCCCCGTAACTTACTCACCCACTTCTGCTGATGGTCATTCAAATCTCGTTGCCCTAGGAAATGCCTCAAGCTATTATGATCTGTTTTAATACAAAATTTACTGCCCACTAGATATTGCCTGAATTTGGCCAAGGCATGTATTATGGATAGCATTTCCTTATCATAGATACTGTAAACCCTCTCTGGTCCCTTGAGTTTTCTACTCTCATAAACAATCGGGTGCTTGTCCCAAGATAAGCACCACCCAATACCCCATACCGCACCTGGCTCAAAAAGGCTGCAACCGCAAGGCTAACACCGACATGTAGTCATAAGCTCCTTGAACCTCACAAAACACTCCTGTGCCTCAGGAGTCCAATTGAATGTACCTTTTTTCAACAAATCCGTCATAGGTGCTGCATGGCGTGAATATCCACTGACAAATCTGCGATAGAACCCACATAACCCAAGGAATCCTCGCAGCTGTGTAAGGTTCGCTAGAGTAGGCCAATCTACAATAGCACGGATCTTCTCGAGATCCATCCGCACTCCCCCTGCACTGATAATATGGCCTAAGTATAACAACTCAGTCAGCCCTAAATCACATTTGGATTCCTTGGCATACAAGGACTCCCTCTCCAAAATGCTGAGTACTGTATCCAAATGAGCCAAGTGCTCCTGCCATGTCCTGCTGTAGACCAAAATATCATCGAAGAAGACAAGTACATATCTCCTCAAATGTGAGTGGAAGACCCTGTTCATGGTGGACTGGAATGTCGCTGGAGCGTTGGTTAGCCCAAATGGCATAACCACAAACTCAAAGTGTCCACAATGACAGCGAAAAGCGGTCTTCTCAACATCTTGCTCACGAACTCTAATATGATGATATCCCGACCTCAAGTCTATCTTCGAGAAGTAATAGGCACCATGGAGCTCATCAATAAGCTCATCTATACGGGGTATGGGATACCTGTTCTTAATAGTCCTCTTATTCAGGACTCTGTAATCTATGCACATACGAAGTGTACCATCTTTCTTCTTCACTAGAACCACTGAAGAAGCAAATGGTGATTTACTTAGTCGAATGTGGCCCATAGCAAGCAGCTCCTTGATAGTCTTCTCTATCTCATCCTTAAGCCGCTTTGGATGCCTATAAGGAGTAATCATGACGGGCTTGGCGCCCTCCTCAAGCTCTATGATGTGCTCAATACCCCTTTCTGGAGGTCTCCGTGGAATGTCACTGAAAACCTTCCCATGCTTAACTCTCAACTGCTGAATGTCAGGATGATACTCGGTCTTATGCTGTCCCTCCTGTGTAGGTGTCAAAGTGCACTCAACAGCCCACTCAACCATGTCATGACGCATAAGTCTCTCCATCCGTCGGAAGGAAATAGTCCTGACGTTACTGTCTCGGATGGCCTTCAGGATATGAGTCTTTCCATCCACATCGAACCGAATCTCCATGTCTTTGAGACGAAGTGTGACTTCCTCAAGGGAATGAAGCCATTTCATGCCCAAGACTAAATCAATATCTCCCATATTCACCACATAATAATCAGCCTTGAATTCATAATTATTCAAGCGCAAAGGGAGATCCTTAATCATGCGGTCACATCTGAGAGTTTAACCATCAGCCACCTTAACCCGAATGCCCTCAAACTCCTTAGTTATGAGCCCACACCTCTCAACAAATCTGGCATCTATAAAATTATGGGTGGCACCTATGTCTAAAAGGGTGATAACCTTTTGTCCAGCCAAAACTCCACGGAGTCTGAAAGATCCCTCCTGCTGAATGCTAGACAATCGTGCCTCCTGGATTTGGAGCTTTGACTCTGCCCCCGCCTTAGGCTCTAAAGCCTCTGATTCTGACTCCTCAGAACTCTCGTGCTGTTCGGAATTCTCAGATTCCGAATCCTCATAATAAGCCCACATAACTCTATTGGCCTTACCCTTAAGGCCGCAAAGGACAGTCATGGTTAGCGTTGTAGGGACCCTTGCAGTAGAAGCAAAGCTTCTTCCTGCGCAAATCATTAAGAGTCTCACGATCCAAGGGTGCTGCTGATTTCCCCTTCGAATCACTCCTAAAATCAGATTTCTCCTTATTATTATTGAATCCCTTGTTGTCCTTGAATGAAGAGGTATTCCTGGAGTTGAACTTGCTAGATGGCGCTGCAAGTTCCATGCTGTGTGCCTTCTTCATTGCTTCCTGTAGTGAGAAAGGATCAAATGCTTTGATCCATCCTCTTATTGGTTCCAACAGTCCCTCCACGAAGAGTACAACCATACGCCTCTCAGATATGTTAGGAACCATCACAGATAACCGCTGAAAGTCTCCTATGTAAGCATCCAAGCTACCAACTTGTTTCAATTGGGCCAAATCTCTAAAGTAAGTCTCAGGATCCTTCTTGTCAAACCGTTCCACCAATCTGTCCACGAACTCCTGGTAAGTGGTGATACGGTCATGCTGAAGTGTCACCATCCCATGGTGCCACCAGTCATAAGCTGCCCCCTCAAGATGCAAAGTAGCATATCTAATAGCATCCTCCTCCGCCATGGGACGCAATGTAAGGAAGGTATCCAACTTACTGATCCAAGTCTGGGCTGTAACCTTACTGCTGCCGTCAAACATAGCTAAAGAGAGCTTGTTTGTGGCGTGCTTCAGGTCACTGTTCTGATGCCTAGGCCTCCTATCCGGCCTGTTCCTGTAATGCTCTCGCCTCTGTGTGATAAACCTGTCAAAAGTGATCCTCTCTCTGACCTCTGGGGTCAATAACTCCCACTCATCGTTTGCTGCCATAAGAATATCATCGAACACTGCCTCAGGCTCCTCATCTACAATAGGCCCATTGGGCTCCTGTCTCACAAATGTCGGACAGGTAGGCCTATTAGCTGTCCGTGAAACAGTCCTGGGTATCCTCCATGAACCTGCATCACTCCTGTCCTCATCACGACGAGGTGATGGTCTCCTAGGTGAACCAATCCTCTGGATCGCCGTGGTCAACTGCTGTAATACATCAGCTACCTGCTGCTGACCTGTCTGAAGATCTCTAAGAGTCTGTCTGACCTCTGCATCATCATCCCTAGGATCTCGAGGAATCTTTGTTCTGTCAGCCATGGTACCCGGCTGCCTGTTTACTCCCCGTTCCCTGTCAAACAAAGCTCTCCTGCGAGTGTAATATCTGTGAGGCCCAACCTCTTGTGGCTGCATAAGAATCCCAAACCCTTAGGCTGGCAAGAAACCGCTCTGATACCACTGTGAAGAACCCTTCTAGTTCAACTTCAATCCCAATGCTCAAACTGCTTGTTTTTTTGTGTTTTGAAGGTTTCTGGTTTTTTTAAAGTTTTTGCATAAAAAGAACATAATGCGATTTTGAAAGAAATGCTTCTAAAATCTATAATAAATTCAATAAGGTGAAAATTGATACACAGAGATCCTTGAATCGATAGCAAATGATTTTATTATACTTTCTCAGTGCTTACAATATTTAAACCCTAGCATGCAGATAAAAAGGCAAAGCTGATTGCATTATTTAAAAACCTGATTTGCTGATTGCAGCCGCCCAGAATGATGAAGAAAGAGTACGGCCAACATCAACTGGTAATTCTCCAGCCTGAAAACCCCTGCAGAATGTTCCAGAGACCAAGGCGTCCCATTTGGTGCAGGCAGAAGGTCAAAAATGAACGTGTCCAAGCTCACAGGAAAAGTACGGCCCTCAAGCTGATTTGTACGACCCTTGAACAGTAGCAATAAAATCTGTACTACCTTGGGAGGTGTGCCAGATATCTGAGAATTGATGGCAAATGAAAAATATTCCCTTCTGGAAAGGAATCAGTCCAACACACTGACTATTAAGAACTCACATGAAGATCTGTAATAACCTCTGAATGAAGTTATTCAACTGCAGGCAATAAATCAGCTGATATCTCACAGCCTCTGAACTGCAACAGTGAAGATGGCTCGTTCTCCAATGCAAATAGACAACTGAAACCCTTGGCTCCGTTCTCTGAAGGAAGAAGTGACAAAATTCGATTTTCATAACATAATGAAGTTTTTCACAAGTGCAAAACCTTATATTCTTCAAGAGGGTCGACTTCTCTCCAAAAAGCACCATTTAAATAAAAGTTGAATTTCACTTTTAATATTTCCATAGTTTGGGCGCCCAAATTAATTATAATTAATAATTGAACTTGGCCCCCTTTTAATGATGGTCGACCCCTTCCATAAAGTCACTTAAGTTATAATATTTAATTATATTATAACTTTATAATTTAAGCTTCAACTTAATTAATATTTATTTTGGCAAATAAATATTAATATTTCTCTCAATATAAGTTCGATTAACGAACCGTCTGAAGCCGGATGATAAGTGACTGAATCTGCATATGACCAGACCATACTGCTAAAAATAGCAGGGGTGCTCCGCTGAGTGTCTCCACTTACTAAAAATAGTAAGTCAAGCAACTGATGTCCAAACGACTCCGAACGAAAGCCAAACTGAATGATTCTGCCAACCGAAGCCAAGCCAAGTCTCATTAAGACCCTCTATCCACCCTATCAGCCTACGAGGGTCACATAATAGGCTAATCTCATGAACTGAGAGATGTCAACTGGAAGGGGACATTACAAGTGGACTACTCTCCTTGTGTACTCCTAGTCTTCAAGTTGTATGGGCATTCTTCAATTGAGTGGCCTAGGACATGACAAATCTCACAAAATAGCTTCTTCGAGCAATTGTTTTCAACACGCCCTTCACATTTACATTTTGTGCACTAGAGTTCTTTGCTCTCTTCATTGTTCTTTTTTCTACCTTAAGCTCTTTCATCATTTCGAGCATATCTTTCTAGAGTGCTTGTACTATCCATGATTCAACCTCACTACTATCATATGAACTATTGTCATCTTTATTTTTTATTTTTCCACACGAGGACATTTTGTCCTCACTCTCTATGTCCATGGACCAATTATATGCTTCGGTATAGGAAGATGGAGGCACTACCTTCATTTTCTTTGATAATGAGGGAATAAGGCCTTTGGTGAACCATCTTTTCGTAAGGCCGTCTATTGGCAAATACAACATACCGTTGCCTTACCTTCCATGAAAGTAGAATGTAAGGTCATTGTTAGTACATGTTGTGAGGCAATGTAGTTGCAGAGGATATTAGTATTAGATTGATTAATACTAATGTTAGCATTATGAACTAGTTTTTTATTTTTTAGTATTGTGCTAATGGTAGCATATTGTTATATTGTTGTTTTATGTAGGTTGTAGTTATTGGCAATTTGTTCCTAAATTCTAGTATAGTTTGTTTCATTCTTTGGCCCAAGAATTCAATAATTTACAATATGATATCAAAGCTATCTCTATTTTGTTGGGGTCCTTCAAGCTTAGTGCTCCATTAGGTGGACTTATTGGCCATTTAAATTGAGCCTTCTCCAACTCAATTTCTTGCTTGCTATGCGTGGTTGAATAGCTATTGTGTGAGATTTTTCATTGGCTTTCAATTGGGGTTCTAGAGACCCTAGAGCATAATGATAGAGATTGGAGGAATTTTGTTATTGAAAGGAGATCTACATAGAAAGAAACATTAGAGCCAAGTTGAAAGAAGAATTAGAATGCTCTGCAGAGAGCATTGTGCAGCCAAAAAATAAAAGATAAAAATAAATAGAAAGGAGCCTCCATGTAGAGGGTGGGAGACATCGAAGGTGATTGTGAAGAATTTGTTGTATGTGAAGGAATTTGATATGATTATTTTCCATATATAGAATCGCCAATCATTTAGAAGAGCAAAATACAGGAGGTATTATGTTGGTGAGCCTGTTCTTGTGAAGAAGGTAGGCAAAGCTGAAAAGAAGTTGTTGGAGCTTTTGTAGATTTGTGCAGCTAGAAATTCACATCTCTTGCAAACATTAGAAGGACGTTTTGAAGGAGATAAAGAGAAGGATTGAAGAACAACTTGAGCTTGATATCCATTGGATTGCTGTTTGAGGGAGCCTCCAGATGAGAAATTTTGCAAATTAGATTTTTCTATTTTTTCTTTAATCATGTAACTTCTAATTGGGAGGGTGTTTTTACCTGAAACTTGGCCACACATTGTGAGTATTAATATATTGCACATCCATGTAAATTATTTTTGCTCTAGCATTTTCCAGTCCCTAGATTTAATATGTTTCCATAAATTGCTTGAAAAGATATTGTTAATCTAATATCTTTCAGACCATTAGGAGCTTTATCTTTAAAACTTGCCACATTGTGTCTAGTGGAGTCTAAAAACAGCCCTGTAAAAATGGTATTGTTCCAGCTCTAATGGATCTCTTGATTTAATTGTTTCTATAAATTGCTTGAAAAGATATTGTTAATTTAATATTTTTCAAACTGCAAGGAGTTTTATCTTGAAAATTTGCCACATTGTGTAGAGTGGAGTCTAAAATATCACTGTAAAGTGTTATTGTTCCAGCTTTAGTAGATCTCTTGATTTAATTGTTTTATTCAATCCCAAGTCTAGTGGAGTGTGTTCCATGGTAGGAATTCAAACATTTCTTTTGCCTGATTCTCAGAAGTTGATTGACAAGAATTATTGTCTATGGAGTCACAAAATACCCACCATTTGTGAGTATCGTAATCTTGATCAAATCATGTTGAACAAGGAGGAACGACCGCAAGATCATCCAAAGGATTATGACAGAAGGCATAAGGAAGTTTTAATGCTTCTGAAATTATCTATTAGTGATGCACTAGTGCCAAAGGTTAGAAACACCACTATAGCTTCAACATTGTAAGAAAGTCTCAAAACAAAATAACAAGCATCTAAAGCCGAGCCAGTTTTGTATTTAAAAAATCTTTTGTTTTCCACAAGTTTTAGGAAGGAGGATCTATTTTTATCTTTTGTGTGTGAAGGATCTTAATGATCAATCGGTAGCCATTGAAAAGCCAATGGGTGATTAGGATTTGGTTTCATTGATAATGCATAATTTTCCACCATTATTTGATTCCTGTGTCAAGTCTTCGCATGTAAGAATCCAGGTGATTCTCAACCCTGAAACCCTAACTGTATTGCTGATTTTTGTTTGTTTTTGTATTTTTTGTGTTTTTGAGGGTTTTTGCACTAAAACAGTAAATTGCGATTTTGCACTAGAAAGCTCTAAAAATTCATAAAAAATAAATAAATAACAACTATGCATCAATATTGATTCCCAGATGAAGGCGCATTAATATATTCAGTTCCAGAACTCAGATATCAAATGAAATCAATTACAGAGAGTGGAAACAATATTTTATTTTTGAAAAGAACCTGTAGACTTGCAGGCGCCAGAAAACAAGAAGTATTGTACGGCTGAAGCAAAATATGAATCCTCGGGCTCTAAAAACGATGCTGGAGCTCTGTAGACCCTAGGCGCACCAGATCCAAGTGATAGAGACTGATAGCTGAAGGCGTGGTTTCCTGAGGAGGAAGGTACGGCTTGCTGGTACAGAAATGTACGGCCCCAACAGCAGCATTAAATAAAGTACAGACTCAAGAAATAAGATGCCAAATCTCTGTGAGAAGAACTCTGTGAAGTCGCCTCAAACCCCTGATGATAAATCTCTGTAAAACCCTGCCTAAATCAATCAATAAGCTCAATCTGTAACCTCTGTGTGAAGTCACCAAGAAGACAATCTTCAACTGGTATTGCACAGTCTCAGTATGCCAAATTCTGAAGAGGTATCGTTCTCCAGAATCGATTCGTCTGCCGAAACCCTAGGTTTTGCAAACTCCAATGCTCAGAGCAAAATAGAAGACAAATTTGAATAACATATCATAATGGTTCAATTTGTCTTTCCTGTGAATATATAGTCTCTTGCAAAAATTCGACCCAAACTCACTTTTTAATAATCATTTAAATTAAATGATCAAATTCGTCCTTTTTGACTTAGGAGAAAAATAATAATTAAATGACGTCTCATTAATGAATAATAATTATTCATTATATCAAATATATCACTTTATTATACTTTATAATATACCATTTAATTATTAATATTTAAATATATTAATAAAGTGACTTTAATATAAAGTCAAAATATTAAATATTTAATAATCATTAAATACTCCTTATTTCTCCTTCCGACCATCAAACTGAAGAACTGGGTCGATTCCGAGCTAAACAGTTGAACCAGGTGCCCTGCCCAAAATAGCAGCTTCCGCCTGTTCGACTTTCTAAAAATAGAAAGTCTCTAAAAAACCACTCTGAAGGATTCTGCGAAGGCCCAACCTGAAACAACTGCAACACTGAAGCTACAGAAC
Source organism: Sequoia sempervirens (assembly GCA_007258455.2). Taxonomy (NCBI): domain Eukaryota; kingdom Viridiplantae; phylum Streptophyta; class Pinopsida; order Cupressales; family Cupressaceae; genus Sequoia; species Sequoia sempervirens. The sequence goes on from VDFB02092943.1 coordinate 9,764, forward strand.
ACTGAGTAACTGCCTCAGATGATCCCTCACCCACTGTCATTTCGAGGATCGAAATAATGAAGCTAACCATGATAAATTTTAGCTGACTAGGATGGGGACATCACAGTCCGCCCTCCCTGAAATTGCTTGTCCTCAAGCAATCTCAACTCTGAATGCTGTAAAATCTCCTCTGACTCCCATGTAGCATCCTCAACTGGCAAATCTCTCCACTTGATCCGATATTCCCTGATCACCCGCCTCCGAAGGTGTCTCTCTCTCATCTCGAGGATGGCCTCAGGTACTAGTATCAATTTCCCTTCGTCATCAAGGGGTGGCAAAACTGGAGAGGGTATCACATGCTGACCCAATGCCCTTTTTAGGCGAGAAACGTGAAACACATTGTGAACCTTGCTATCAGCTGGCAAGTCCAACTCATAAGCAACCTCGCCCACTCATATGACAACACGAAATGGACCATAGTAGCGAGGCTTCAGCTTCTCTGCCCCACTCTTCCGCAGAGTAGACTGACGATACGGCTGCAACATAAGGTACACCATATCACCCACATCAAAAGTACGCTCAACCCTCTTCTGATCAGCATACTGCTTCTGCTGATTTTGTGCCCGCTGGATATTGTCTCGGAGAGACCTCAAAATGTCCTGCTGACTCTGCATCATATCCCCTGCACTCGGCACTCTGCTATCGCTCAATATCAAATCCAAAAGGTTGGGCGCCTCATACCCATACAAAGCCATGAAGGGTGTCATCTGTATCGTCATGTGGTGAGTCGAGTTATAGCAATACTCGCACAAGTAGATCCACCTCACCCAAGCTCTCTGCTGTCCAGCTATATAATTACGCAAATAACCTTCCACCCACTTATTGACAATCTCTGTCTGCCCGTCTGTCTGCGGATGGTAGGCCACTTTCGATTAATCGATTCTGCGTCCCTGAAGTTTTGAACAATCGGCAAAGTTGCTCATGAACCGACTGTCTCTATCGCTGACTATCGTCTGAGGCAACACATGCAACCGGAATACCTCTCTAAAAAAGAGCTCTGCAGTCTGCGATGCTGTGAAGGTAGTAGTAATCGGGAAGAAGTGAGCATATTTAGTCAACCGATCGACCACTACATAGATGCAATCTTTACCTTGGGCTTTCGGCAAACCCGTGATAAAGTCCATCAATAAACACTCCCACTTCCTATCAGGTATCGGAAGTGGCTGGAGCAATCCAGCAGGACATGTGTGTTCCTGCTTGTTCTGCTGGCAAACAGAACACTCTCGAACATACTATAACACATCAGTTTTCAGCCCTTTCCAAGTAAACCGTTCCCGAACCATTTTATATGTCTTATAGTACCCGGGATGGCTCGCCATAGGAAGGTCATGAAAGGCTCTCAAAACTGTAACCCTCACCTCAGAGTCAGGAACCAACAAAATCCGCCCCTTGTAAATGATCAAGTCATCTACAATAGTATACCTATCATCCTGCTCTGTCCTGTCAACAATGCTAGAAGCCCATGGGTTCTTAGCATACTTAGCAATAATTCGATGCCTCCAATCCTCTGTGATCTGTGCCATGGCATTCAACTGAGGTTTGCGAGACAAGGCGTCAGCTACAACATTCTGCTTCCCCTTAATGAAGGTGATATCAAAGTCATACGACTGCAGTTTACTGACCCATTTTTGCTGCCTCTCATTCAGGTCTCGCTGCCCAAGGAAGTGTTTCAGGCTATTATGGTCTGTACGGACACTGAATTTGCTGCCCACCAAGTATTGCCTGAACTTAGCCAAAGCATGCATAATGGCTAACATCTCCTTGTCGTATATGCTGTAGAATCTCTCAGGACCCCTAAGCTTTCTGCTCTCAAAAGCGATAGGGTGTCGCTCCTGCATCAAAACGGCACCAATGCCCTCTCTTGAAGCATCACAGAATAAATCAAATGACTTCGTAAAGTCAGGCAATGCTAGCACTGGACATGAAGTCATGATCACCTTAAACCTGTCAAAGCACTCCTGCGCCTATGGTGACCAAGTAAAAGCCCCCTTCTTTGTCAAGTCAGTAAAGGGTGCGGCGTGACGTGAGAACCCACTAACAAATCTTCTGTAAAAAGCACACAACCCAATGAAACCTCTGAGCTGTGTAAGGTTCTCAGGAACCGGCCACTCAACTATAGCTCAGACCTTCTTAGGGTCCATACTCACTCCCTTGGCACTAATGATGTGCCCCAGATACAACAATTCCTCCATACTGAGCTCACACTTAGATTCCTTGGCATAGAAAGACTCATCTGCCAAGATGCCCAAAACTGCGTCTAAGTGAGCTAGATGCTCCTCCCATGACCTGCTATAAACCAGAATGTCGTCGAAGAAGACCAATACAAATCTCCTCAACTGTGAATTGAAAACCCTGTTCATAGTCGCCTGAAAGGTGGCAGGTGCATTGGTTAAACCGAAGGGCATAACCAAGAACTCGAAGTGACCGCAATGACATCTGAAGGCGGTTTTCTCAATATCCTGCTCCCTCATCTGAATCTGGTGATACCCGGACCTCAAGTCAATCTTCGTGAAGAAGATAGCACCGTGTAACTCATCAATCAACTCATCGATGCGTGGTATAGGGTACCTATTCTTAATTGTCCTTTTGTTGAGCTGCCTGTAGTCAATGCACATCCGAAGTGATCCATCCTTCTTCTTCACCAATACAACCGATGAAGCAAAAGGTGACTTGCTAGGTCTAATATGCCCCATAGCTAACAACTCGTTGATGGTCTTCTCTATCTCGTCCTTGAGTCGTTTCGGATGTCTGTAGGGAGTGATCATAATGGGCTTTGCGCCCTCCTCCAACTCAATGATATGCTCCATGCCTCTGTCTGGGGCTCTACCAGGTGGAATGTCACTAAACACTTTGGAGTGTTTAGTCCTCAAGATCTGAATGTCAGGGTGGTACTCACCCTTCTGCTGCTCCTGCTGGGCTGGCATCAACATGCACTCTGCTGCCCAGTCAACCATATCATGACGAATGAGCCTCTCCATCCGTTTGAATGAAACCATCCTCAGATTACTGTCTCGAATAGCCTTGATGACATGAGGTCTCCCATCAACCTTGAACTTCATCTCCATGTCACGCAAATTGAGTGTGAACTCACCCAAATCGTGCAACCATGCCATCCCTAACACCACATCAGTATCTCCCATGTTAACAACATAGAATTCAGTCTTGAATTCATAGTTGTTCAGTCGCATCGGAAGATCAGTAATCTTTCGGTCACATCTGAGAGTGTACCCATCAGCCACCTTGACTCGAATACCCTCAAATGCCCCTGTCTGAATGCCACGTCTCTCCACCAATCGTGCATCAATGAAATTATGTGTAGCACCCGTATCCAGTAAAGTGATCACCTTCTGACCTGCTAGGAGCCCGCGAAGTCTAAACGACCCATCTCTCTAAAGGCTAGTCAAATGGGCTTCCTGTAGCTTCCTTCCTCCTTTGTTTTCACCTCATTTTCGGACCTGTCATCGTCTGAATGCTCGGAATCAGCTTGCTGGTCTGA
>VDFB02092944.1:0-13453 GCA_007258455.2 Sequoia sempervirens
ATTTTGATTTTTGTGCCACATGGGACTAAGTCACCCAAGGTGGCAACTTAGTCCACATAGGAAATTTTGAGTGGATGTTGGAGATTAATATGTATTAAATGTTGCTTATGTTCTTCTTCAACAAGACAATTAAGGCCTGTAAGTGAATAAAGGGTCCATTTAAAACATAAGAAAGGTGTAAATATTGATGAAAATCCTAGGAAAGTGTGAATGTTACAAGACTTTACAACACTTTGAAATAGGTCTTGGTTAGGTTATTTAGGTGAATTATAACATTATGGTCTTAGAAAATGAAAATGTGTTACAACACCTTACAGCACGCACACAAGTCATCATTAAAATACAATTTTGCGTGGAGTTTGGGTCCAAGACTTAGTGTGAATGTGTAAAACACATCACAACACTAAATCAAGGCCTCATTAACTCTAATTTATCATCAATTATTCCCATATCAAGCAAAGTATACACTTTTTGGCAACACATTTATCCCCCACTTTAGTGAGAGGATGAACTTACTTCAAACTCTAGCTATAGTAGCCATTCAAGTGGATTCCAATTGTACCAATGCAAATGAAAATGAATGACAAAGATCAAAGGAGATTACGCAAGTCCTCAAGATCTAGGATCCTAAGTCAAGCCAACATAAGTATGAAAAGACACATGCAAGGTGAATGATTTGTAGCAAGACAGGATAGATGATCATACAGTGGCAAGAACTAGAAAGAAATCAAAATGGGATAGATCAAGCTTCAACCGTCTATCCAACACATTGTGGATTAGATCTAGTCTTGTTTGTTTGAAAATGTGTACTCACTCTGGGCTGACGAAACTTCTTGGTTGTCCACTGGGTGAGAAAACCCTTGTATACTCACTTTGGGGCCACAAAACTTTTGGTTGTCTATGGGGTGAGAAAGCCCAAAAGGTGAGACACATACAACCGATATGTGCTCATAAACACATAGGTTGCTATGGAGAAAATTCATGCCGCTGGTTGGGCTTGCCGCTTAACCATACCAAAATTATACCTCCTGATAACTTTAATAATTTGCCAGAAGGAAAAATTATTTTCGAGCTCTATGAGGTAAGCAAAACTTCATATGCTTGACAATCATAAACATTGTAAATGCAAGATAATGTAAGGAATGTTCAAATGGATTTTTCTTTGTTCACACAATGTCTCATCTTAGGAAACATCATTCTTAATGTCTCCAAGAGAGGATAAGTGCAAACAGTCTCATCTTGTTTCCAAGAGAGGACAAGTGCAAGGTCTCATCCTAGAGAACATTGTGCCAAATGTGTCCAAGAGAGGATATTACAAGAAAAATAAAATAACACAATGAAATGTGAGTGGTGATGTATGCCCCCACTTTAAAGTGGTTAAAAACACCACTACTGTGAGCAAATTATTTAAAGTAGAAGGAGAAATGAGAGCTTACTCAGAAATCCCTATGCCAAGTTATATGTTTCAGATAAGCTATGTCATGAAAAAGGTAGTATGTCATGTGTGAGCCAAATTAAGGCATGTCATCCACATCCCAAGCTTGGTCTTCTATGTTCATGAAAGGTTAACGACTAGTGAAAAGAGGCAATGAAGAGTGACATACGAGGACAAGGCTACATAACCTCTTGCCCCCACTGAGTGCAATTAGAAGGATTAGGTGCCCCCATAAGGAAGAACACCAAACTTGTTTAAATGTTGGATTTCACAACTCAAAGCCTTACATTCATTAGTGGAATGACCATGAACTCTATGATATTTACAAAATGAATTCGTGTCAGAAAATTTCTTTCGAGTTCTTGGAGGAAGGGATATCAAATGATCTTGGAGGAGTCTTGACAAGATACCCTCCTTATCAATGGGAGAAGATATTCCTATAGTTTGTTTCAAAGATATATCTTGCTTATAATTAGTTGCCATACCTGTGCAAGACTCTGTAAACTACGAGATTTTTTTCTCTCCTTTATAGGAGGGTGTAAAATCTAAAAAAATCAATTCATTAGTGTTTTGCGTGATGAGATTGACATTAAGTGAATATTTCATCATTTTTTTCATGTTTTGGAAAGAACTTTCAAGACCACTAGTGTCTATCGGTTCAAGATGTACGACCATTAAAGTTGTCTCAAAAGAATTTCTTGTGATAGTATTGATGTTGAGGGAAGGCTTGATTACTTCTATCAAAGGACAATAACCAAGGCCATGAGTTGTTTGTTGTGTGATAGGATCTATAGGGTTGCAAATACCTTGTTTGTGAGCACCACATCCTTTTCCACTATAGCTAAGTTGCTTCATGTTGGTTGACATATTTATCACCTAACTCTATATTCTTAGGCCCACTAAGGTAAAAAATGTAACCACAGTGGAATCGGTAATCATGTAATTTTCAGATAGATTCTCTACTTATTTTTAAAGGTGGCAGCTACCTTCATTTGATATTCAAGGAATAATTTTTAACTATTGTTGCTTTTAACCATAAAGAAAATAAAGGAAGGGGCTTTTAACTAGAATTCTTTAAAGGTATTTCACAACTTCATACACTAAAGATGAAAAATACTTCACAACTAGAATAAAATCAAATATCACCACAAAATATTTATTCATAGATAAATGATACTACAGTGATGCAACAAGCCAAAACATCTATTACTCCAATCATAGATTAAACGATGGAAAAACATTTAACATAATTAGAATATATTCATACTCCATAATTCAAAGATTATGAATGCACAAATTCTGCCATTGTCTTCTATATTAAAATAACAGAAAGCAAATATTTTGATAACAAAGTTTTTCTCTAATGAGAAAATCAAAGTTTTCCCAAATGATCTAAATCACATCAGTCAAATCCAAATTTAAAGCATAAACAAATTGTCTTTGGTAATGGTTTCTTGAAAGTGACCGCACCGAATGATTAAAATAGTTTTAAACTTAAAGAGCCAAATTAAAGAAAGTATCATGGAATACTAAAATTAACAATGCATCATCTTCTGCTACCTCATCCTTTTCATCTTCCAAGTCTTCAACCACTTCTTGCTGCAATTTCTTTTCTTCCACCTTCATCCTGGTTTTGTAGTCCTCGTACTTTGTAATAATTGCAAGTAACTCTTTGCTCCCTGGAGTTGTGGTAATCTACAACCCAATTCTTACTTTGGTTAGAACTACTTTAGAGTCGTTAAAAGTGTTAGACCTTCTACTTGCTTTAGTTTTAAAGGAAGTGAGATAAATTTTCAATCAACTAAGCTTCAAGTAAGATTCTTTAATCATGGTGATAGGATCGGCCATCTCCTTGTTGAATATTTCTTCAAATTTCAAAAAAAATTCCTTTGAATCTAGAATCTTCTCATCAAACTCATCAGTTATCTCGACTTTGAGGTCATGACAATTTCCTTTGACCTCCACTAGCATGTCTAGGTACCTTTTGAGGACTATACAAATCTCCTTTACCAAGGTTTCATAAACACTTAATTTCCATTCAAATGAATTGGGCCATGAAGGGTCTAACTCCTTTGGATCACTCATGATTTGTTCATTGATTAATTTCATTCGATCCATGGAAATAAACTCTTTGATTTCTTGTGAAAGCACATAGAGACTAGTCTAATCTTTTCTAATCTATTGTAGCTCTACCAGCAATTCCTTCCTTTTATCAACAACTTGGGTATAGAAAAGCACAAACTTATTGATAAAGAGGATAGTTTCTTCAAGCATTTGATCAATCCATTCATTGACACTTTTGGAATAGCTCAGGCTCTTTTTGATCAATTGCATTGTGGACTCATAAATAATTTTTTCTTGAGAAATTGAGGCTCCACTGGATATAGAAGAGGGAACTATAGAACAAATAAAGTTCTTCAAATCAAGAACCTGGGACTATAATGCCATTTCTTCTCTTCTTTCTTCTTTTACCCGCTTAATCAAGGAATTGACTAAATAATTAACATGATACACATCCCCTTCAAGAGTTTGAGGCCCCATGTCAACATGTGTGATTTTGTAGTTAGCTACTATTATCTCATTCTCATTTAGATCTTTTATTGGATCTAAAATCTCCAACACTTGATTACCAGATGTAGGATCAGTCAACATCCTTGACATCTTCTGAGCTTTCTTCGGCCTTGAAGAAATCTGGAGCAACTTTGCAACTATATCTAGTCCAGTTGTTGTTATAGGAGTGTACTTCCACTTTTTCTCTACTGCTTTTCTCAACCATACTCGAAAGCTTCAATGAAAGCAAAATCCTTAATCCCCAGAGAAATTTCTCTGGACTCACCAGAAGTAATGGGCATATTCTCCACTAGGGAAGAGAGTACATTCGACAATGTAGGAAAATTATTATCTTCAACAATTTGCTTAAAAATAGAATCAAAATCTTTAGACACAAGTTTTGTTTGATTGACCTTCTTTCTAGGAGTAGGGGTAAATGGGCTATGCTGTTCAGATATTGAATTTAGTTTAACCATCTCCTCGAGCTTCTGACCATCACCCCTAGACTGTGAATTTTCACTAGAAGACCTTGTAGCCATTCTCCCTAATGATGTGCCCACTGTAATTGTCTAAGTGGACCCCTGTTCATTTTTCTGAGAAGATTTTGGTTCTTGAGTAGAACCTGCAACTTGTCACCATTTTCCTTCCAGCCAATCCTGAGTTATTTTCATCACCAGGGTAGTCCACATATTCATATCCAAGACTTCATCCTTACTCTAGTCAACCTTGGGATGATATTTATTAGCCAATTTTTCATATTCGGGGCCAATGACCACCGAATCATCAATTGTACCCTTGTGAACCTAGAAAGGAAAACCAAAATTTTGTATCTTCTTGAGGGTTAACCTCATGTAATCTCTTTTTAGGACTTATTTTTCATCAACACAATCTTCCCAAAAGTCCTCAATAGAAGGCTGATGCTGATATGAACTTCGTCCATATAAATTTCTTTTCACGAAACCCTTACTATCAAAATTTTCCCTCATGAATAAATGTTGCAGGTTATACTCTTTAAGAAGTCCTTCAACATATTTGGCCTTCTAATTATTTTTACATGTGAAAGAAGTGGTTTTGAATGGGAAAGGATACCCCTTCTTTCCCATACTTATGTATTTTACATTCACAACAACCATTTGTCTACAAACCTCTAGGAACACTAGAAAATCCTTAAGATATCTAGGCAATTTTAATGGGGTTTCCCAAAACCTCCTATCCTCAAGTAATAAAATTTATCAAATTGAATATAAAAGATCCAAAATTCTAATACAAGACATTGATTCAGAAGAAAAACGCATTTCAGGATTTCCATCCAATTTCCTCACAACTTCCATAAAAAATGCATCATTGACAAGGGAAAAATTTTCCCATCCCGACTTACTTAGGAAATAACGGATAGCACTTATATACAGGCATGTCAAAAGTTGGAGGTGCCTATGGCTTTAATCCTAGCGAAAATGACCTTTGACTAGCTATAGTATATATTAAGCAAGAACATAGATGGAAGGTAGAGAAATCTTCTGGAAATTGACTAATTGCTCATTCAAATGGAGAAATTATTTTGGCCCAATCAATGAACACATTTTCATCACAAATAAAAAAAATGAACTGACACATCCAATCTTCAAAAGAATCAATTTGTGCATTCCCAACAATGCGAAGCAACAAAGCAATATCATCTGCAATTTCCTCTTTGAAATGCATTCTTTTAAGTTTGATAGGCAACTGTGACTTACCTCTTTTCTTTGATTTCAACCACCATTTGGCCATAGAATTCTTGCACCAACTCTCATTAGCTTTGAAAAAGTCTCTAGCCATTTTAATAGACATGTCCTTCATAGGCACCCTATCAGGAATCCTTAATGCATGAGAAACAGCTCTAGGAGAAATCTTAGCAACAACAATCCTGTCCACAGCTTTGATCTCTTGCATTTCTAGAATGTACATTCTGGCACATGTGCCTATTAGGTCCATGCTCAGAACAACTTCTAGAAAACTGCAGGCATGAGATAATCTACTTTCAAACAAATTTGCGTCGATAACAAGTCTTTTGTCACTTTCCAAATGTGCCCAGAATTACTCGAGCTTAAAGGATCCCAACTTCGTGTCCCTTAGGTTGAGCCAATGATTTTCAATTCCAGAATGCATGAGCTCACACTACATAGAGGAACACTCGTACACTTGAAGAAATAATTGTAGATGGCAGAGGTGCTATTACAAGCACAACCAAATAAATTTTCACCACCTTAAGTCATATAAAATGACAGGATGCATGTTTGGTGCTAAATTAATATGGCACTATATTTTAATCCTCGGTAAAACAAACCCTAAGATTTTCCTGCTTTACAAAAATCCTTGATAAGCCATCTCTAGGTTGTACTATATGCCTCATTAAATGCATAGGTGGCACCTAGAAACATGTGGGTGAACAACATATTACCTTGTCATGGAAAATTGAAACTTTAGAACTCAAAGACAGGAGTTACGAAGTTATGAAAACCTTTGACTCCTCGACTACACAATGAACTAACATATTTGACGCCACAAAAGAAAAAGGAGAAGTCTAGCCATCGGGAGAACCCAATGACAAGGTTAAAGACACCGAGCACCAAAAACATAGGTTTCAAAACTTATAGAATGCATGACAAGAAGTTAGAAACTTATAGGAACCCTTGACAAAGACTAAAATGGAGGCACAAACTTTAGATTTGGGTGGAAAATAAAAGATTAAAGACCAAGGAAGACAAAAATTAAAGGGACATGATACATAGTATACCTATAGGTAACATTGAATTTGAATGGGGACTAGGATTGGCAGGGTGTAGAGAATCCGAAAACATAGCATAAAGCCTTATTCATTGGGAAACAGAGTCAAAACTAGACAAGCCAAAAACCAAACAAACAAAAAAAGACTATGTACAAGGACAGACTGAATAGAACAACTAATCAAGAAGTTTTAAATCTTGCCCATTATAGGCAAGAGGTAGAATATTAACATCAAGATAAGCCAATCGATAAGCATGATCACCAACAAGCTGCTTGATCAAGAAAGGTCCTCTGTAGAGAGAATCCAAATTTTTATGTGTTCCTTTTGCCTCCCTTCTCCTATCCCAAAGAAGAACTGAATCACCAACTACAAAGTCTCTTTGTCTATCCTTTTTATCAAAAACCTTTTACACCATCTGTTGATGTTTGGTAATCCTATCCACCAAAACTTCTCTTTCTTCATCTAGCTTATTCAAATACATAATACACTTTTCCAAGGCAGTCTGAAATTGCTCGTCTTCTATAGCTTATTCAAATACATAATTAGGGGCAACAATGCCACCTAAAACATCATTGTTTTTATCATCACTGCCTTCAAAATAAATATGAGCAAAGGCTTCAACTTTCTCTAAAAATTCAATGATCTGTTGATCATTATTAAATACTTTCCAATGGTTTACATTATCAAGAAGACTAGGTTTGTACACAATTTCAATTCTATAAGACTCATCTTTGAAATCTGGATGTGGCAAGAGCAATGGTGATGAGACTGCCAAAGAATCAGCCCTAGAATTCTGTTCCTTGGGCACATCCTATGGAAAAAGCATCAAAATCTTCTATACAATCCCAAACTTTGTTCCTATAATGTTTAAGCTGACTATTTTTCACAGTGTACATATTTGTCACCTGTTTCACCACTAATTTCGTATCTCCTACAACCCTTAATTGTTTGATACCTTTTTCTTTGGCTACACTTAGACCAAGCAATAGAGCTTCATACTTAGCTATATTATTGGTATTAGAAAATTCCAGTTTGAAAGCGAAGGGGGATTTATAGCCATTAGGTGAAATAGAAACTCTCCAACACCTGATCCAAAACTAGCACAACTTCCATCAAATTCAAGTGTCCACAATTCATCTACTCAATCGAGGCTAATAGGGTTCAAATTTTACCATTAATCAAAAGTGCACATATAGGTTCCTTGTCCCATTTCAACAAATAAAATATCTACTCTTGAATCATCAAAATTTAATACAGTGAACTTGGCCTTAGGTTCAGGATTCAAACGTATGTTCTTTCCATCCAAAGGTATTAAGGCATGAGACCGATCCATCTGAATTTCTCTACCCAAATCTTTACAAAAACTCCTACTCAAAAGAATACCATAACTTTCAGGAATATCAACAACTAATATAGTCAATTTTAGCCTCCTTTTAGGAAAAGAAACTAGGGCTACTTGCACATCTTTGATTTGACCAATAATAGGAATTGGGGATCCATCCATGGAATAACATTTTCCTTAGGAAGAGGTATAAGATAAATCTAAGGCTTTGGCTAATTAGGCAGGCATCATGTTTTCAGAAGCTCTAGAGTTAATAATAGAATTGCTCAGTCTAAAACCAACAATGTATAATGATATATAGAAAGGTTCTGCTTTAATGAATGGGTTTTGTGAGCTTGAAGGTTTGTCTACAGTATTAGAGCAAATATGATTCCAAAGATTGGCTTCATTATTATCAAAAAATTGGACATTACATTTGGATAGTGAAGGTTCTTATTTGACATATCTCAGCAACTTATCTAGTTCTAAAGGATTGAGTCTCAAATATTCAGCTTGTGAAATTTGATTTTTTTTTATTCTTGTAGGACTCAACTATATCAAATGAACTAGAAGGAAGGGTGAAAAAAGATGAAGAAGATGGTACCTCAGTTTGTGCATTGTTGGAAGCATTTTTCTCTTGCTTTTTCTTCCTTTTTAAAATGTACATGGGGGTTGAAGATGAGCCGACCTAATCAACTTTGACATGTTGTGCTCTAGTGAAAAAAACACAATTAGGATCATCAACTCTAACATATACATCCTCTCCCGCTTCGGCCTCTGATACAAACTCAAAGAAGTTCATGCTATCATCATTGGATGAACTAGGCTCCTCCACATATGGTTCAATAGTATGTTCATTCGTTGAAAGCATTTGTATGAACCTAATCATCTTAGGACAAGTAGCTCCATCATGATCTAAATTCAAATGAAAATTACAATGATTCCCCTTACTAGAAGAAGAAGGACCTTCGATTGCCAGCCTTTGGTTTGGAGCAGACAATGAAATTTTTTTGTTGGGAGCTCCTTGATAATTCCTAGAAACATCTTGATAAGGCATCTGTGTGGAACCCTTTGGAATTTTCTTCTTAAGAGTGATTATGTCATTAGCTAATATTTGAATGACTGGATTAGTAGAATTTACTGGCAAAGGCTTACCAGTTTGTAATTCTTTTTTCCATTTTCTAGAGATGATCAGATCATCTTCTATGGATACGATTCTATCTTGTGCGACAACTAAATCAGCTGCACCTTCCCTTTTAATAATGAAACTTGCATCTGGTGGAAGAGTGTTAATGAACATTTCTTTCAACAATTTTGCACCAGGCCTCATGTTTGTAGTAATTCTGTTATACAACTTATTAAACTTGGCCACAAAGTCCCTCATTGAATCATGAATCTTCTTTTTCATTGAACCCAATTGAGCAACTAGGACTTGTTTGTCTTCTAAAAACTTAAATCTATTCTCAAATCTTGTCCTTAGGGTAGCCCAATTGTTAATAGAGCCATTGGGAAGAGAATAAAACTAGTCAGTAGTAGCATCCGCCAAAGATTCTGTAAAGAGCCTCATAGCAACATCCCCATGTCGTATTGCAAGAATTGAAGAAGTAGCAAAGAAAGTTTTCATATGCTCATTAGGAGAAACTTTCCCATCTCCACTAAATTTGGGTATGATCTTTCTTGAACCTTTGGGTAAGTCATGGAGTTGTGCACCGGCTACAAAGGTTAGAGGACCTATGACAACCCCCCATGGGACTAGTTGGGGTTGTGCCATTACTAGAGGAAAATTTACTTGTGTAGGAAGGGTAGTACCACACAAAAGAAGAGCTTGGCAAGATATTTTTGGAACCCTAATTACACTAGGTTTAGGTGGAGGAGGAGGAGAAGATGGTCTATTGATAGACTTAACTTTTCAGGTGGGTGGAAAATATGAAAAATCAATGGTTTCTAAGAACTCAAAATATTTATCCACAAGCCCTTTTTTCTTATCATTCCTAGCATACCTTTTAGAAGCCAGGTTTTGATAGGACATGATAGGCCAACGAAGTTGCCAACTTTTTTTTATTGATGGTTTCATGGGGGGTTCTACCTATTGTTTACCTGATTTCTAGGAGCCTGTGCGAGAGGACCTCTTGCTCTTCTAACCAGAGGTGGAATGTTTTCTATGAACAGATTCTCCCGAGCATTCTCAAAGAACATTTCATTTTCTCTAATAATATCCCCAAGTTCCTCCTCTTCTTCTAATACTTCATTAACTCTATGATATTGATAGTCAGTTCTTCTCTATTTCCAAGTAGCCTAAGACCAATAATTATATCTTCTTGATCACCTACTAACCAATCTACGTTAGGCTAAAGAATAGGAGCATTACACCTTTGAAGAACCATTACTACTATTCATAGAGCAACTCATCATACAATAATTATTTTTCTAAGTTTATCCCCAACAGAGTCACCAAAAATTTGTTGGTTGATAGATTTGTCACCTAACTCTATATTCTCACACCCACCAAGGTGACAAATGTAACCATAGTTGAATCACTAATCACGTAATTCTTAGATTGATTCTCTGCTTATTTTTAAAGCTGGTAGCTACCTTTGTTTGATATTCAAGGAATAATTTTTAACTACTGTTGCTTTTAACCAAAAAGAAAATATAGGAAGGGGCTTTTAACCAGAAATATTTAAAGGTATTTCACAACTTCATAGGCTAAAACTGAAAATACTTCACAACTAGAATATCACCACAGAATCCTTATTCATTGATAAATGATACTCCAGTGATGTAACAAGCCAAAACATCTATTATTCCAATAATATATTTAACGCTAGTAGAACATTCAACATAAGTAGAATAGATTCATACACCATAAGTCAAAGATTACGAATGCACAAATTCCACCATTGTCTTCTATATTAAAATAATAGAAAGCAAATATTTAGATAAAAAAAAATTTCTCTAATAAGAAAATCAAAGTTTTCCCAAAAGATCTGAATCACATCAGCCGAATCCAAATTTAAATTAGAAACAAATTGTCTTTGCTAATGGTTTGTTGAAAGTAACTGCACCGAACGATTAAAAGAGTTTTAAACTTAAAGAGCCAAATTAAAGAAAGTATCATGGAATACTAAATTTAACTATGCATCATCTTCTACTACCTCAGCCTCTTCATCTTCCAAGTTTTTGAACAGTTCTTGCTGCAACTACTTTTCTTGCACCTTCATCCTAGTTTTGTAGTCCCTGTACTTGGTAATAATTGCAATTAACTCTTTGCTCCCTAGAGTTGTGGTAATCCGCAGCCCGATTCTTAGTTTGGTTAGAGCTTCTTTAGAATCATTCAAAGTGTCAGACCTTCTACTTATTTCAGTTTTAAAGGAGGTAAGATTTTACAATCTACTGTGCTTCAAGTAAGATTCTTTAGTCATGGTGATAGGATCAGCCATCTCCTTGTTGAATATTTCTTTAAATTCAAAAAAATTTCCTTTGAATCTAGAATCTTCTCATCAAACTCATTAGTTATCTCAACTTTGAGGTCATGACAATTTCCTTTGATCTCCACTAGCATGTCTAGGTACCTTTTGAGGACTATACAAATCTCCTTTACTAGGGTGTCATAAACATTTAATTTCCATTCAAATGAATTGGGCCATGAAGGATCTAACTCCTTTGGATCACTCACGATTATTCATTGATTAATTTCATTCGATCCATGGAAATAAACTCTTTGATTTCTTGTGAAAGCACATAGAGACTAGTCTGATCTTTTCTAATCTATCATAGGTATGCCATCAATTCCTTCCTTTTATCAACAACTTGGGTATAGAAAAGCACAAGCTTACTGATAAATAGGATAGTTTCTTCAAGCATTTCATCAATCAATTCGCTGACAATTTTGGAATAACTTAGGTTCTTTAAGATCAATTGCATTATGGACTCATCAATAACTTCTACTTGAGAACTTGAGGCTCCACTAGATATAGAAGAGGGAACTATAGAAGAAATAAAGTTATTCAAATCAAGAAATTGGGACTGTAATGCCACTTTTTCTTTTCTTTCTTCTTTTACCTGCTTAATCAAGGCATTGACTGAATAATTAGCATGATACACATCCCCTTCCAGAGTTTGAGGCCCCATGTCAACATGTGTGATTTTGTAGTCAGCTACTATTATCTCATTCTCATTTAGATCTTTTATAGGATCTGCAATCTCCATCACTTGATTACCAGATGTAGGATCAGTCAACATCCTTGAAATATTTTGAGCTTTCTTCGGCCTTGAAGAAGTCTGGATCAACTTTGCAACTGTATCTACTCCAACTATTGTTGTAGGAGTGTAATTCCTCTTTTTCTCTATTGCTTTTCTCAACTATACTGGGGAAGCTTCAATGAAAGAAAATTCCTTATTCCTTAGAGCAATTTCTCTGGACTCACTAGGAGTAATGGGTATATTCTCCACTGGGGAAGAGAGTACTTCGAACAATGGAGGAAAAGTATTATCTTCAACAATTTGCTTAAAAATAGTATTAGAATCTTTAGACACAAGTTTTGTTTGATTGACCTTCTTCCTAGGAGTAGGGGTAGATGGGCTAATCTTTTCACATATTGAATTCAGTTTAACCATCTCCTCGGGATTCTCACCATCACCCCTATACTTTGAATTTGTACTAGAATACCTTGTAGCCATTCTCCTTGATGATGTGCCCACTATAATTGTCTGAGTGGACCCCTATTCATTTTTCTGAGAAGATTTTGGTTCTTGAGTAGAACCTGAAACTTGTTTCCATTTTCCTTCCAGCTAATTCTGAGTTCTTTTAATTTCCAGGGCATTCTATATATTCATATCCAAGACTTCAACCTTACTCTAGTTGACCTTGCGATGAGATTTATCAGGCAGTTTTTCATATTTGGGGTGAATGACCACCAAATCATCAATTGTACCCTCTAGAACCTGGAAAGGAAGACACAAATTTTGTATCTTCTTGAGGGTTAACCTTATGTAATCTCTTTTTAGGACTTCTTTTTCATCAGCAAAATCTTCCCAAAAGTCCTCAATAGAAGGCTAATGCTGATATGAACTTCCTCAATATAAATTTCGTTTCAGGAAACCCTTGCTATCGAAATTAGCCCTCATGAATAAATGTTGCAGGTTATACTCTTTAAGAAGTCCTTCAACATATTTGGCCATCTAATTATTTTTTCATGTGAAAGAAGTGGTTGTGAATGGGAAAGGATACCCCTTCTTTCCCATACTTATGTATTTTACATTCACAACAACCATTTTTTTGCAAACCTCCACGAACACTAGCAAATCCTCAAGATATCTAGGCAATTTAATGACTTTCTCAAAAGCCTCCTATCCTCAAGTAATAAAATTTATCAAATTGAAT
>VDFB02092947.1:0-10124 GCA_007258455.2 Sequoia sempervirens
TCGACCAATCTACAACACTGATATATCAATCAGATTAGAAATATCAGTAGATTACAGCAGCATTATTCAATTGCAGTATGCAAGATAATAAGAAGATTGAGTATATATATACATATACATAGTTTGTCTATATCTTATAATTGAATATATAGTCTATCAATTCTTTGTGATTATAGTAATTAATCTCTGTAATCATTTATTTATTTGAATCTCCTTTGAGCAATCATGAAAGGGTTAGGGAGGAACCTCAATAAGGTCAGCAGGTGTGTCTTCCCCTTCTAAGCAGCCCACCTCATACAGGATGGACAAGAGTTCTTGCCCCTTGGGGCCAAGGGGTATGTTGGACTCAGGGAACACTGAGAGGGCGGGGGAGGGGGCAAAGGGATGAATCAGTGTTCAACAAATTTAAATTTTAAATCCAAATCTTAAACCATTTACAACACATAAACAGAAATAAAGATGCAAACACATGAACAAGATAATCAAAGCACCATAACACCAATATTTTTACGTGGAAACCCTGTTAAGGGAAAAACCGTGGTGGAGATTAATCCACAATTTATACTCTGTTAAAAGTATGAATAAAAGGGAATGCACATGCATTCAGGCACACTGCCTAGAGCTCATTGCTCAAAATAGGGAAGGCTCACTACCTTACAAAATGTTTGTGATTACAACAAAAAGTTGAACTGAGAGGATAGCATCTCCAAATGCCTAGATTCAGTTCCAATGAAGCTCAGTAGACGATCTTCAATCCTTCTGACTGATTCTGTATTTCTACTCTGCTCTGCTTCGCTTCACAAAAATGCTTCTTCTGTACAAACAAACTTCGCTTGACAAATCTTCTGATATTTGCTCTCATACATCTGCTCTGCTCTTCACACACATTCGCACACTTTCACACACTTGCTTCACCTTTTTAAAATGAATTACTGATCATATATATATATATATATATATATATATATATATATATATCCGCTAACAAAGATTTCATCGCTTCAAGTCGACTTTAACAAAACATGAAATATCCTTCAATAGTCGGCTCAAATCACAAATTACATTTAATGCACACCCATCAAAGTTGGCTAAGACATAGCTACAACCCAAAACAAAATAACCAACACAAGAAATAATTAAGCAATTACTCCTTATACATCCGCGACATGCGACATTCACTAGGTCGGCCATAATGAGCAAATAAACAGAAAAACATCCTGCCAAAGCATCAACCGGATCTCCTAACTCATACACTAATCAATGCAACATCACAAAACCTAACAACAAGATAGTATAGATGCTTAACAAACTCTCTCAAAGATCCACAACTCAAAATGATGATCCAATGAGGTGTACAGATCGATATGCTAACCGGATACCCTATTCCTCATACTTTCTGTCAGTAAAACTTTGATCTTTACTTATCTTGCCAGTATGGATAAATCTTGATCTGCGGACCGGAAGGATGACTTAGGTTGCCATCAATGACAACACTGGAAGCCACATGCCATCAATCTCCCCAAGCCATACGCTAACAGGGTCAAGTATGGACACTTTGCACTCTTGGGCTTAGACGTGGTGAAGTTAGGGCATCTTATTGAGAAGTAATGATTAGGGATGCAAGTGCATCTTCCCCTTCTAAGTAGCCCACCTCATGCAAGATGGACAAGAGTTCCTACCCCTTGGGGCCAAGGGGTCGAGTATGGTTACTTCGCGCTCTTGGGCTTAGATGTGGTGAAGTTAACATGCTTCCTTTCCAACCCCATCATGGTGGACTATAGGAATAGCACTATTGATTCTTGATTTCTTAAATGATCTATTCAAATGGATTAAAATAATTGATAATATCTATGCAATATGTGTACTCTCTAACTCTTATTGAATCATTGGTAGAATTATATGTTATCTAACATGATTGCAGGACCTAGTCCAGGGTTTTGGCAAAAGTTTAAAGTCTAACTTTATTACACCTCTTGTTTCAATTGAACTTGTGATTCTAGGGCAAAAATCAAGGGTAATCCCAAATAGGGCACATTATAGATATCTTATATGATTTGTTGTTCTGGGTTTTTATTCACTTTTGCCAAAAAAGTTAGAAACAAGCAAAATTGGTGGATGAGGCTGGAAAGGTGAAAGTGGCAACACAAAAGCAAGATTATGACTCAGATTTGCTCCAAGTAGCCAAAGATAATATGGTAAATGTGAAGGAAGTTTTCCTCCAATAAAAAATGTGTAGAGTGCAAAATGGATCAATGAAATTTGCATGGCAAAGACGGACAAACCATTGAGGACTAAAAGTCACAGAATTAATATGCAACCAAAATGGATCAAACCCCAACACTGGAGGCATACAAATAGCCCAAAGGACTCTCATTGAAATGACATATAGTCCAACAAAGCCACAAAAGCTCATATGCAACCAATATTGGATTCATGAACAGTATTCACATAAATATTGACAGCAGGCTATTGACTTCAACAGAAATAAAGTAAACAATATACTTCATGACAGAATAATCTTCACATGCAATACATACATCATCCCTAGAGAAAACAGATCTACTAATATCACATCTAGTTTATAATTTTGCTTCCATTTATAAAATTGGGAACCTATGAATAGATGGAGATAATAATAATATTTATAATTATCACATTTCAATGGAGGTATAAGAATTCTTGGTTATTCAAATTGATCTTTTACACGCCATTGCAACTTCAAGAGGGTTTTAGATAATCACCCACAAATAGCATATAATGTTCCATTTGAATTTTTAATATTTCGAAGGAAATATTTTGTAATATTCAATCAAGTTTAATTTTTAATTTCTATACAATAATATATACACAGGAAGCTATATTTTTTCCAATTGGTATTTTTGATAATTAATCAAATTTGCACAATTAAATATCTCTTTTAAAGATAGAAATCAAATTTGCTGATAAACAGCAGATGTTATTAACTAAGTTACTGGTTCAGGTACAGATACGAGTACAGGTACGGGTACAGTGATACGGCAATTTTTTTCCTTGGGTACAGGTACGGGAATATATATATGTATGTATATATACATACACATATAACATATATACATACACATATACATACATAAATATGCATATAAATTTAACAGCAAACCATACCTAATGTCTCCAAAAAGCTGACATTTCCTGTTACTGCACCAATTACCTACCTATTTATGTATGTCTGTATCATGTATGTATATATACATGCATATATAACATATATACATATATAAACACATACATATACATATATACATATAGCAGCAAAAATCTTTTGGGGAAAAAATTGGCAAACCAAAAGTATAAGATTTTTTGAAAAAATCTAGAAAAATTTGGGAAAAAATCGGATTTAAAAAAAAAGGTAAAAAAGAATTGTAGAACAAAGTGCAACACTATTGTTTTGAAATTGAAAGGCATTTCCATAGCATAGAGATATAGAGAGCAAATGGAAATAAAGAGTTTGCTAATGAATTGTAAAAAGAGATTTTTTGTATATATTCATATCATTGATTACATTGCATTGCATCTTTCAAACTCAAAGCATTACTTCCACATTGCATAACTAATAACTAGATCTTTGATAGATGACCAAAATTTCAACTACAATGTAGTTTTACAAAGTTAACTAAAAGCAGTTATGCAATTACTTCACATTGCACTTATTAATAACTAGAACAGCTGCCAATTGCATTTGCTTGTGTGGCAGAATTTCCTATATGAGACCACATTTCTTTGAGGCATTTTTTCAAATAGTTCACTACCTTGTCTAATGCTACCACATTTTTCATACATGTCTACCAAAGTATTTTGTCAAACAGTTCACTGCCTTGTTGCTATGGCTAAAAGCCTAAAACAAGTGTTTTCGAACAAGCTATGCATGCTTGGAAAAAATCTATCAAAAAGCATAATAGTAAGCAATAGCATAGACAAGGCAGTGAACTGTTTGAAAAAATGCCTCAAAGAAATGTGGTCTCATGGCGATGGAATGCCATGAAAATCAAATAGCAATTTGATTGTCATGGTGATGGAATGCCATGAAAATGCCTCAAAGAAATGCAGTCTCATGGTGATGGAATGCCATGACAATCAAATTGCTATTTGATTTTCATGGCATTCCATCACCATGAGACCACATTTCTTTGAGGCATTTTTTCAAACAGTTCACTGCCTTGTCTATGCTACCACATTTTTTCATACATGTCTATCAAAGCATTTTATCAAACAGTTCATTGCCTTGCTGCTATGGCTAAAAGCCTAAAACAGGTGCTTCGAGACAAGCTATGGATGCTTGGAAAAGATCTATCAAAGCATAATACTAAATACTTTGAACCAGGGCGTGAACTGTTTGAAAAAAATCTTCAAAGAAATAAGAAATGTGGTCTCATGGTGATGGAATGCCATGACAAGCAAATTGTTATGGATTGTCATGGCATTCCATCACCATGAGACCACATTTCTTTGAGGCATTTTTTCAAACAATTCACTGCCTTGTCTATGCTACCACATTTTCATACATGTTTACCAAAGCATTTTATCAAACCATTCACTGCCTTGTTGCTATGGCTAAAAGCCTAAAACAGGTGCTTCCAAACAAACTCTGGATGCTTGGATAAAATCTATCAAAGCAAAATAATAAGCAATAGCATAGACAAGGCAGTGAACTGTTCGAAAAAATGCCTCAAAGAAATGTGGTCTCAATGTTCTTGTCAGGCATTCCATCACCATGTGACCACATTTCTTTGAGGCATTTTTTCGAACAGTTCACTGGCTTGTCTATGCTACCACATTTTTCATATATGTCTACCAAAGCATTTTTTCAAACAATTCACTGCCTTGCTGCTATGGCTAAAAGCCTAAAACAAGTACTTTCGAACAAGCTATGGATGCTTGGAAAAAATCTATCAAAGCATAATAGTAAGCAACAAGCTATGGTCTCATGGTTTTTTTTCACACAAAAATCAGTGTGATTTTATTCACATTTTTTGCAGGTTATAAACGCATTTTTTTGGCAATTTTGCTGTTTGAAATGGGAAAAAATCATTGACCAAAAGGTCAACGATTTTTTCAAAAAATCGGGGAAAAAATCGTCCAGCCTGCAGATTTTTTGAAGATTTCTGCTTCTATGAATTACATACACATATACATACATATGCATATACATTTAACAACAAACCATATCCAGTGTCTCCAAAAAGTTGACATTTCCTGTTACTACACCAATTACCTACTTGTTTATGTATGTATGTATATATACATACACATATAACATATATACGTACATAAATACATACATATGCATATACATTTAACAGCAAACCATACCCAATGTCTCCAAAAAGCTGGCATTTCCTATTACTGCACCAATTACCTACCTGTTTCTTGTTAACTTTCATAAAAAATGCTTTAAAAATTTACTTTCTTTTTTGTTTTGTTTTGGGGAACCCTTCGGTCCCCCTGGGTTTGGCTAGGTTCGGCCCAGGTTCTCCCAAAGTCCTTCCCGCGCACCCCGCGTACCCAAGGAAGAACCAGCAAAGGACTAGGACCAAAACCGTACCCACACGGGTACAAGAGGAAAAATAGAAGAGCCCGGTAACATAGTAATTAATTTATTTAATTGGAAGGTTTGGGGGCTAAGGTTAGATTTAATTAAAAGATGTAAGGGTGAGATAAAGATGAATTAAATAAATATATATTATTTATTTAATTAATAGATAGAATGGGGTAAATTCAACTATGGTCAGGTATGGACATATTTAGATGTCTATAGAATTTATGGTTGTTTGTAATCATATTTTGTTTAATATTTACTTTTCATTGTTAATTATTTGAATCAGATCACTACTTTATTGATTCCAACAAGACCCATATCAACCAACACAAATCATACAAAAGAAATTATAGGATGTGCTTAAGCTAGAAATTTCAATTCAAGAGTTCAAATTAATTTTTAAAACAATTTTTGAAGGCATTTACAAGTGATTGTTTCAAATTCAAAGCAAATAAGGCCAGTCAATAGCTTGTGTACATTGAATCTTCTATTTATAATGCACCTATATATCATGACATGATTTGACTTTTTTAACATATTTCTTCTACTCACTACTTTTTGTTCAAACAATTGCTTTGAAAGTCACATTTAATTGCTCTTTTGGAGTCTTCACTTTACATATATAATCTATATAACCTGAGGACACTTCCCTCAAATTTTCAAACCCTATCCCCTAGCAAAAACACTTCAAGGATGTGCGGGCAAGTCAGAAACATCTCCTAGCCATCCCCAATTCATTGAAAACTACAAACAGCCGAGCCATCCCAAACATCCCCAATTGTCCTAAGGGTGGCTAGCCATCCACTACAACCCAACAAAAAAAACTATTTTGTTTAAAACACAAAAATGATACAAGAGTCTAGTTGTTGGGCTTTTTAGTTGTTAAAATCAATGGGTTTGGACACAAAGAGACTGTAATGTCCCCTTCTCGCTCTTGAGCAGTTAGATTGTCCATTAGCCTATTCCAGAGTTCACGTAGGCTAGTTGGAGTTGATTAGGGGATTCAATGGCCAACATTGGGCTCAATGTTGGTTTTCAGCAGGACTTTCTATTTATAGCAATGGTTGGTTTACAGTGCTTACTATTCATGGTAAGTCACAGAGCATCTTAGAATCTTTAGTTTTGTGCCAGTTGGTGTTTGGTGAGTACTTACTATTTTTAGCAATTGCTATTTACAGTAAGTCTATTTCGGAAAACTGGTCTTGGGCCCATATTGTTTCAGCAGTGTTATTCCTAAGGTGGCGTTAGACAGACTAAAGTTGGATTATTAAAAAAAAAAATTTATCAGTCACTTAAGATGTTTTTATAAAATAACTTTATAACTTAAGTGAAAGGGAAGGTGGTTGTCGTAAAAGTACCTTGGAGCCTAATGTTATAACTTAACATTGTTTTAGAAGGCAACAAAAGCAAAATAGTTTCCTTATGAGCAACTGGATGCCCATGGGAGGTATAAGGTATTAAAATTTTATAAAAATTAAAAAGGCTAATAAGGAGGGTGTTGGAATTGGAGGGAAAAAAGTATTCAAACTTAAAGTTGCCCTAATTTCCCTCTCACCTTCCATAAAGTTGTTTTTTGGCTCTCATTTGCTCATCTTCTATTTGGCACCTTAACAGGATGCTGTTGGAATGACTTCAAAGTACTTGGGTTGCGTGTTGAGGATGAAAACTCTCGCCATATTGAGCTGGTTTCGGTGGTGAAAGATCCACCCTAGCCAGATTTGAGTGGTTCCATCCAAGGATCACATTGGGCTTCAACAGAGTTCTGATTTTCAGAGTTTTGGATGGTTAAAGATGAAGATTTTTGTAGTTTATTGATGTGGGTTTGTTGGTAGGAGTTTGGTATGGCGCGTGGATCATTTTGATGGTGATTTATAAGCATTTTTGGTGAGATTTCTGAATTTTGTTTGCATTATCAGAAGTTCTGGAAACTCAATTTATCCAGTGGATGAAAGAGAAGATTGCTCATTGCTCCTAGCACATTCAAAATATCATTTTGGATATTTGTTAAATGGTTTCTTCAGGTCTAGGCACCCCATTTCAAGCATTCACACAATTTAGTTGGTGAAGTTCTGATTTTACAAGGCAAGTTGCCCTCTCTAGGGGCCATAAGATTTCTAGGTGTTATTGGACAAGGGTTTGTTGTTGTATAAACCTCACTGTCAGCTCATTTAAAGCGTCTGAGTGGCTGTTAGGAGGCGTTGGAACTCATAGGGGTCTCAGCACGTCATCATTGAAGACCTTGGAGGAGATATATGTTGTATTGCTGCTGTTATAAGTCAATTACCAGGTCTGAAACTTCATATTTCAGGTCTGATATAATATTGTACTTGTCTGATTTCAATCTGAAAATGAATGCTCTTAATATATGTTGCAATCTCTATTGAAAGGCAGTGTTATCTACTGGTTTCCTTCTTTATTTGCAAATATTCTCTATGTTGTTATGCCTCTTTGAAAAAACACATTTGAAACAAAATTAAACACATCAGCAACAAACAAACAGCATACAGTATATTTCAAAAAAAAATCAGGGGTGTATGTTACAAAGACCAATTCTAAGATGTGGGTTGGCAAGGTTGGCCTTTTAAGAGTCCTAGGGACGGCTAAGACTATATTTCCGCTTGTCCCTCCTATTTGCCACTTTGCAAGTAGCTTAAGTCACATGCTCAATTCAAATGAACCACAATTCTTTGGGCTATGGTCAAACTAATGAATCTGTTTGGCAATTAGTTGCATGTCATTTCCTTTCTTTCTTTTGTGCAACTACTATTGTCATCAAAGTTCAAAACATTTTGGCCTCTTTCGAGTCTGTTTTGCTTGTCTAACCACGGAAGCAAAGATCATAAAGCTTTGGGCCCACTTGGCATGTTTTACCATCTCACATACATCCCTTTTTACTATATATATCGTATATGCTTTTCAATCCTAATGTGGTAGTTAAGCAACTTCTTCTACCTTAGATTGTTAAAAGTTAGAGTGTGTTTATTTGTGGGATAAGCATGGCCACCTTTGTTGATAATCAGTAATTCAATATCAAGATGCAAAACAGCCTTATTTTGTACAATAATAAAAGTCATGTAGGTAGAAGCATACTTTGTAGACTCTGCGGACTCGCCGCGAACTTGGGAGTCCATGGCCCAGCCGAGTCGACTCGCCACGGACTCGGGAGTCGAGTCCAAGAGAGTCCTGGGTCGGGACTCCCGAGTCCAATCTCAGGACTCGGGAGTCCCGACCCAGGACTCTCCTGCGTGGCTGAGTCTTAAAATGGGTCAAAAACCCATGTTTCTTTTTATTTTTATTTTCATTTTAACACTCTTAATTGTGAAAAACAGGTCTGCAAATTGATTTGGGGTTGATTGAAGCAAGGAGAACGAACTAAAAAGATCAAAATAGAGCCAGGTAAGTGATCTAACAATTCTTTTTTTTTTTTTCTTGCATTCAAAATCAAAAAAATCAAGAAAAATAAGGGGAAATGCTGCCAAATTTTTTTCTATTTTCCTTAATAGCCTAATTCTTACTATTTCTAGCTTGGTTTTGCGTTCTTTTTCTTTTGCAAATGTTTGAAACTTTGAATCACATTTATTTGCTGATTTTTTAGCAAACCCTAGCTGATTTTTTTTTCCATGTTGAACTTGAAACAGCAATGTCGTCTTCAAATCCAAAGGGAATGAAAAAAGACCTTGCATGGAAGTATGAAATTCCAAGAGATAAAAAAGGTGAAGTGACATGTAATGAATGCCAGAAATGGATGACAGGAGGAATAAACAGATTAAAATACCACCTTGCTAGAATACCTGAGCAAAATGTGGAGGGATGCAAGAATACTACTCCTGAGATTATTAGAGAGATGAAGGCCCTTCTTGTTGAATATGAGCTAAGAAAAAGATGAAAGACAAAAAACAAAGGATGCCCTAGCAGCAACGATGAGTGGATCCCAATCCCATTCTACACCATCTATGCCCCATGGTGCTACTGCTGCAAGTCCAAGCTTTCGTGCTCCACATTCATCTTTTGGTGAGAGTCCTGATGGTTCCTTTTCTACTGCTAGTCAGGGTCCTTCATCAAGACCAAATTATTTTATTCCACGTAATGTTCCAGGAGCACAACCTTCACTTGAAGGTACGGGTTGGAATAAAGAAAAGCATCAAGAAGCTAGGATGGCTGCTGCAAACTTTTGGTACTACAATAATCTACCTTTCAATGTTGCAAACAGCCCATATTGGGAAGGTTTGGTGAACGCCCTTACAGTTGTAGGAAAGGGGTTTAAGACCCCATCATCTAGAGATTTGAGTGGGCCATTGCTAGAGGAAGCCGTAAAGAATACACGGCTTGTGGTTGATGAGCAAAAGAAATTTTGGCAAAGAAAAGGTTGCAGCATTTTATTTGATGGGTGGACAGATGGACGAAATAGAACTCTCCTTAACTTTTTAGTGGCCTCTAATGGTGGATTGGTGTTTCTAAAATCAATAGATGCCTCCCATGAAGTTAAAAATGCTGAGACTTTATGCAATCTATTAGATGGGGTGGTCCAGGAGGTTGGAGTTGATAATGT
>VDFB02092948.1:0-12384 GCA_007258455.2 Sequoia sempervirens
TTCATTAAAATCCTTCTTCAACGCGACTAGGAGGAATGGACAAAACGCGGGCCAGAAAGGCGGCTCAAACTTCTTCAAAAAACGTGGCATTTTTCAAAAGATGCGAGCAAAAATAGACCTCAAAATGTCGTGCAATTTTTGGAGAAAAATATAGGAAACACGCCTAAGAGAACACATTGCGCGACCTCTAGAAGAGAAACGAGATCGCGGCCAAGCAAAGAGAACATAAAAAATCGCGCGCGGCCTGAGAAAGCACAAAAAATCGCGTTGCTAGAAATGCACGATTTTACTCAGGAAACACCACAAAAATATTGCAATATCTTTCAAAAATCACGTCTAGAGAA
Source organism: Sequoia sempervirens (assembly GCA_007258455.2). Lineage (NCBI taxonomy): Eukaryota > Viridiplantae > Streptophyta > Pinopsida > Cupressales > Cupressaceae > Sequoia > Sequoia sempervirens. Next base: position 345 of record VDFB02092948.1, read on the forward strand.
CATCACAAAAAACACGACCATAAACCCTCGTGTGCGGCAAAAAAATTGAAGAAAAAGATCACGCGCGAATAGAAGAAGGATAAATGAGCAGAAATCCTTCAGGCGCGATTTTTCTAGAAAAAATAAATGACCCTCGAATTCTCCTTAGCAAGCCCTCGAAAATCCACGAACTCAGATCCAAAAACCCTTGACTAACCAAGCTCGAACATGAGCTCTGATACCATGTTGATAAAATATTACAATAATGAGATTACTTCATTGATAGAAGAGCCTTGCTCTTATACACTTTACAAACCCTACAAATTAGGGAGTTATCAAAACATAACTTAAAGAGTTAACAAAATGTAACTGAAAGATAATGAAAGCAAACAAAAAGGCTATAATCACGGAGACGTGATTATAGGCAAACTAAAACTCAAGCTAAAGATTAAGTTAACTAAGATGACCATTAATATTACATTTAATAATTAATAATATTATTCAAAGAATCGATTTTGTTCATTATACAGAGGAGACAAAGGCTCCTTAAATAGAAATACAAAGACGATGTTTCTAAAAGAAACAATCGTTAACAAGAGACGAAGTTAGAAACTACTGGATGACCATTTATAACATAAATAGAAAGATATTATACTAATACCCTCCCTTAATGGTCATCATTCTAACTGCCCAGAGAAATAACAGAGAAGGGTGCCTCCTTCTTCTCAAAATGCTTCTACAACAAAAGACAAGAGCCTACCACTGACTCTGCCACTTGAGATGAGTTTGCCACCAACCCTCCTAGAAATTGCAGAACTTCTGGAAAAAACCAAAAACAACACCAATAGTCCAACCTGATGTTGGATAAACGAACTGTCCCTCCCTGTAACCAGAGACACACCGAGAACAGTTGCCACGATTTTGAGGAAAAATCGGCAAACCCTCCAAACTGATGCAGATGAGCATGATACCCGAAAACAAACTGCAAAAAACCACTGGTGTAGATATTCGCACAACAACTCCTAGTGTGACTTAAAACAAACTATAGCAAAGTATGATTTTTGAGGAAAAAATCGCCAAACCCAAAAATCCAAAGATTACAAATCATCGTTTTTACAGAAAAAACGGTAAAAACCCAAACACGATTTTTGAGGTGCAAAATAGAGCAAAACTAGACACAAAATCCGAGACACGGATAAGAGTACAAAACCTCATTTTTTTGAGAAAAAATGGTAAAACCCAATAGAATTTTTTTAAAGGAGAAAAAATTATTAAAAACCCTCCCTTAATTTTTTTTGGAAAAAATATTAAAACCCACCAAATAATTTTTTGAGGAAAAATTGCGACCCATACAAGAATAATTTTTGAGGACAAAATTAATAAAACCAGGATAAATTTTTTTTTTTTAAGGGAGAAAATATTAAAAAACCCACCAAGCCGAATGTTTTTTAAGGGACAAAAATATTAAAACCCATCATACAGATTTTTTTAAGGAGAAAAAAATATTTAAAACCATCATACAGATTTTTTTAAGGAAAAAAAATATTAAAAACCATTCGAACACCGATGCATAGTAAACACGTCCAAGGCAGATTTGCTAAACAAAGGCATCCAACAAGGAGAAGAGCTATTGCGGGCTTGAAACCACCAGAAAATGCGGGACCGAACTAGGAGGTCACGCAATTAGAAAAATGACGTCCAACAGATGAAACACTGTAATGTACTCATTTTGGGATTACCCTAAATCTTGCTTGATTTCTTGAAGATATCCTTTTATGATGGTCTAGTGTTCATATTGCATTCTTTTTCTCCTTTTCCTGATCAATCATAGGATAAAGACATTCATAAATTTATTCATTTTTCTATCAAATAATCTCAATTACTTATAAGGCTCAATAATTGCTACAAGTATCTTTATTGTATAATTATATGTAATTACATACAATAATGTCAATGGAGCATAACATATCCGCAATGTTATAAGATAACTAGTAGCATGCATGATTTATTAATCAATAAAAAATAGATAACATTAAATAAATAGCATCATGTATGAATTACTATTAATTAGACTATTATTTAAATCCATGATGTATTTATCATCATTATTTAAATGTACAAACATTTGTCTAACTTATTATTTAAATTCATAAAATACTTATCTCCTTATATTCATAAATACTTATCTAATTTCCATCTGCCTGTCTTTATAGATTTCAGATGATCTGCAGTCTATATTTTATCTCTTGTTTCCCCTTCTATTCTCTATTTCCTTCTTTCTCCCTATACATATCTCATTCCTTCTCTTTTTATATCTTCACATTCAAATGAGAAGGTGTATCTTTTTGAAAAGAGACATTCATTAGAAGAGACAACCTTTTGAAATGATTGCTTCCTTTTGAAAACTAATTCCAAACCTTTCTAATTTCTATTTTTATTGCTCTCTACACACTATTGATAGATCTTTTATATCTTCATTCCTTTACTCTTCTATCTTCTTAAAATTTGATGTGTATTTAATATCACTTTCTTCCTTTTTTTTCCTTCCACCCATCCCACAAACTTATTTTATATTCTTATACCTCCATGAAGAGAGGCATCTCTTTGAATAGAGATAACCCCACAAATGGACATGACCTTTAGTTAAACATTCCTTAATGATATCTCAAATTATATTCATTTTATTATTTTGTTTTGATGTGTATTATATTTTACTATTTTATTTTTAATTTATTTGTAATATTACTTATATTTATTTATAGTATTATTTATATTTATTATTTAAATATGTATATTTTAATATTTATAATATTATCTCTTAATAATTATTTGATAATTATGATAGTATTTATATTAATGTATTTTATTGTGTATCGTTGATATATATTTATAATTACAATATTATCTTATAATGATTGTAGTTATAAATATATTAAAATGATAATATTTTCGTGTTATTCATTTTCACTTATTTTTATCTCAGAGTGTTCTAATTTCGAGGACATGATAGTCATCCCCTCCCAACTTTGCTTGTCCTCAAGCAAAAACATCTTAGTTTCTTCTAGGATCTCTTCTTCTAATCTGTCACCAACGGTACCCAAGTTAGTCACGTTTATATATATGAGTTAAATGAAAATATTCTATAATGATTACTCTATTTGAATGCAAATATATAAATATATTAAATGTATACTTATCTTAGATTTTCTTTTGTGATGGGGACATCACAAACGCGCCCAAAAATTGTAGGAGGATGCACCAAAGATAGAGAGAAGGACGTGGCTAGACGAAATCAAATTGCGCTAAAAAATGCAGAAGGAATAAACACGTCCAAAAGGGTTTAATTGCGTGCCCAGAAAACACATTTTGCAGTGAACGAATGTACTCAGAAACCCTCGAATAGCTAAAGGAGGATGCCAAATCCAATTGTGAGCGCCAAAAAATAACCTTAGGTCGCGAGCAGGAAAAAAAGAACTAGGTTGCACGTGAAAAGAGATAAACAGACGACCCTAAAAATAATCACGAGATAAACAAACGACCCTAAAAAAATGCGATTCTGAAAGTCACAATTTTCCTTTACAAAAGCTGACGGATGTCAGGGTTTTTCTCAAGCAAGATCAGCGATTTTTATTACACAAGGAGACATGCAAAACAAACAGAAAAATTGATGTTGAGAAAAATAAAATTTTCCCGCCAATCAAGCCCACTCTGATACCATGTTCAAAGAATCGATGTTGTTCATTATACAGAGGAGACGAAGGCTCTTTAAATAGAAATACAAAGATGATGTTTCTAAAAGAAACAATCGTCAACAAGAGATGAAGTTAGAAACTACTGGATGACCATTAATAACATAAATAGAATGATATTATACTAATAGATACAACATTTGATGTTTTGGCATATGAATTACAATATATTGGATATTCTCATTCAGCATTCAAAATTCATTACATAATTGACCTAGCATGATTCATGGAGGATAAATACCTTAAATCAGAATTAGAAGGAAGTTGCAGACTGGTTGAAGCTAATCATAAGGCATAGTTGTCTTCAACATTGCCTAACCTCCAACAAATATGACATGTGGTGATTCCTTGCATCCATGGAACATTGTAACAGAGGTAAATTATCACTCAACTTATAAAGAAAAGCTCAAAACGTCGCTGAAGGGGTCTGTAAGTTGCAGCTACGTATCACTACCATGGTTGGAAGTTATGACAGTCGGCCATAAGTCAGCAAACACCAAGGCCTGACCTCTCATAGGTCAAGAGCATTACTTATCAGTTAAAAGCTATTCCTTCAAGCCTTACAAGAATCCTTACAACCTTCCAAACACGAGGAAACTCCAATTTTATATATCTATTATTAAAGTTCATTCTCAATCCAGACTGGCGCTAACCTAGACAGGGTAGTTTGCCTTAAAAAAAATCATATAAATTATTTATATCCTCCAAAATGACAGCTATTTGTTGTTGAGTGTTAATTTGAGTTGGGCGTTGCTGCAAGTATATTTTTCATACCAAAAACCCCACCAAAATAGTTCAACACTTGAACATATAATGAGCCAAATACCTGTACGACTTGTAGCTGGATGAATTGGTTTAGAAAATTCAGAACAGACTTAAAGCTTTGTTAAATCATCAGCAATAGTGGCACCCTAATATGAGGAAAACATTAAGAAAATACCCGTAACCGATAGAGCACTCATTCATCTAGGGCGACCTGAATAGGGGGTACACCCTGCTAGGTGAGAGGTACGACCTAGTACTAAGAAAAATCTTGCAAACAAATCTCTATCTCTCTTGAACAAAATCTCTGCATGCTAAGATTGCTAGAAAGATCGTGCATTCAAATCCTAAGAGTTCCTTCATGTAGTGGATAGTCTTAGTTGGCTCAATGTGATTTGCTGGTATTTCAAGGGGACTTACAAGATTGTTCAATAGCGGAGAAAGGAATTTGAATGCTTGAAAGGTTTGTCTATAAAGCTCTTGTTTCCTAAACTAACCAGAAAGTATTGAATTGAAATGGTTGCAGGGATAGAAGATACTATGGACTAATCTATGCGTGGGACGTGGAGATCAATTTTCACAAGCCTCAACCAGATTCCGCTTTGCCTCACTTCGGACAGCCTCCACAGAACCGGTGCAATCTTCAGAGGAGTAACCAAAGGTATTCAGATCGTAATTCAACTCGAAGAAACTATCACAACAGCATACCAACATGTGAATCACAAACGAAGTTAAGTCCGCAATGTTCCAGTTGACCACGCAAGGCGAACTCACCATCAGCAAGCCCACTAGTGGTATGGATAGACGAAGTTTGCTCAAATTGAAGATCACATTCCACAATGACTAACTACTTGCATGAAATGAAATTTACTTTACTTTAAGCTACTACTCGAATTAGAAGGACGAAGAAACCTTGCTAGCTACTCACAACAAAAGACGAGATCATCATCAATGAAAACCCTTTTTATTATGAGTGTTCACAACAATTTCTTACAAATCTTTCAAAGGAAAAACTTTCCTCCTTCTTCAAACTACACTATCGATCTACGCTATGCTACTTCTAAGTTGTCTCCCTATTCTAATCTCTACTCTAATCTAATCTCTCCTCTCATGAATTACAAATGAGGGGATGCCCTTTTATAAGTGGCCTAGTCAATGGGCGACTCAGTTACAATCAAATGGAGGGGCTCAGATTAAGCCATCAGCCCTAACCCTAATAAGCATACCAAGAAGAGTGGAGTGATAAAATGAGCAATTAATGTCCACCATCCTTCTAGAAGACTCATCTGGAAATGTGGTCACATTGTTCATGTTCCTCTTCTTGACTACAAATTTGATGAGTCTGATCGTCACTGCTTCAACTCCTTGAATGGATATGGCGGGCACGTCCTTGATCTAACTTCAAGCCTGCAACCTCTTTCCTCTGCTCGACGATGATTTTCCTCCTTGATGTTGTTCTTCGACTTTGAAGTACTTGATGGTGACCATTAACGCCTGGGTTTCCATCTTTCCCTCCATCCTGAGCTTTGAATACATTTCTTCTTTGCCACTTGAGTTGGGCACATACTAGGTCTCAACACTTAGCCATTTCTTCCAAGTATTTGCTTCATCTCCCCAAGTCATCATGCTTTGGCCTCGGTGTTCACCCTACAAAACAAGCAAGGAGAAGAGCATCAAAACACTTCATAATATAAACTCACCTTACTCACTTGATTTTCATACTTTAACTCCAAGGTCTGAGTGATCTCCGGAGCTGATAAGGTTTATCACTTTTCCTCAAGCAAACTTCATCCTCAAATTCTTCATGCCTTAGAATATTTCCGCATTATCATTCATTCCCCTCAGGGTGCATCTGGAGACTTGAGCTTCCGTTTTCATTCCTTAGAGAATTTCACCTATCTTATACCCCTTGGGCGTACTTTGCTTTCTTGTGAACCTTGAAGTTGTGCCTTAGAAACTTTTATCCAACTTGACGGCATGTCTAGAGGGTGTTGCTTGATTTCTCTCTGCCTTAGAAAATTTTCCAACCAACATGATACCCCCTTCTTTGCCTTAGCCAATTTTCCAGCCCATATGCCTTAGAAATAATTTATTTCCTCTAGAAAATTTCATCAACCATGTGCCCATCAAAAATCTTCATCTCGAAATCCCTGGAGAGGTGTGGAGAATTTTTAAATCAACTCCTTATCAAAGATGTCCGATACCCAGAAGAAAATTCCCTTCAGAAAGCGTCAAATTCATGTGTCTACAAACGAAGGGGTTCATTTAATTTTTGAATTTTAACCTTAGAAAAATATCTTGCCATCAAATTTATTCTCATTCTTCATCTTTGGGTGTGTTTTCTTGCTTGGCCTTGAAAATTCTCATCAATTTCTTGAAGCCGGCACACTCTAACGTATTCACTGCCAATTTATCCATGCCATAGTGAATTTCATCACCTTCTCAAGCCTGGGCGTACTTCTCTAAAGGTGGAATAAATTTCAATACTTAGAAATTTTTTTAAGTCCCATCACCAACATGGGCGCATTTGAGGGGTCAAGGAGGATCTTCAACACTTAACACATTTTTCTCAGAGCTAACATCTTCAATACTCTAGGCGCATTTACATGTCAGGCAAGAATTAACACCTAGAATTTTCTCTGCCACCTTAGACTTGGGCACATTTTACATACTGAGGTGGATTAATTTCCAACGCCTTAGTCACTTTTCCAACTTCATCTCTAACATGGGCGCATTTAGCATGTGGTGAAGGATTTAACTCAACGCCTTGGTAATTTTTCCATCAACTTCACCGTGCACTTGGGCGCATCTAGCCTGTTGAGGAGGAACTTCTAACACTTAACCACTTTTTCAACATCTTTCAAAGTCAAACAAGTTGGGCACATATAGGGGATAGAGGTGGAATTAAAAACTTTTTTGTCCTTTTCCCAGCTTACTTGGGCGCATTTGAGGTATGGAGGAGGATTTAACTCATGCCTTAGAAATTTTCACATCCATCACTTCTTTCCTTGGGCGCATTTAGGGGGTCTAGAAGGACTTAGCAACGCCTTAGTTTCTTTTTCTAACTTCACCTCTAACATGGGCGCATTCAAGGGGTCAAGGAGGAAGTCAACACTTTTTGTCCTTTTCCTAGCTCATTTGGGCGCATTTCACATGTCATGGAGGAATAAACCAATGCCTTAGTCATTTTTCTTCACCTTGACTAGAGATGGCATTGACATTCAGGAGGAATTAGCACATAACAGCACACTCTAGAATCCTCTTGAACTTGGGGCATTTCACATGTCTAGGAGGAATTCACAACACTTAACCATTTTTCTGGATGCCTCTTTCACCTTCAATCATGTTTGGGCGCATTTGAGGGGGGTCTGCAGGAATAACCCAACACTTAGATATTTTTCTAGACTCCTTTCCATCATGGGCGCATTTGACTAGTCAAGCAGGAATAAGCCAACGCCTTGGTTACTTCTTCCTAGAGCCACTTTTGACTTGGGCACATTTGAGGACCTGTAGGATTTCATAGCAAAGCTCTTGTGACATTTTTACACATAAACCCCATTGCAAATGGGGACCCCCTAATTTTGGCTTTGCTTTTTTTTCGTTTTGTCGTTGTCTCTCTTTTCTACTGTCTGTCTTTCCGGGATTGTGCCCGTCATTGAGTTTAAGCTTGAAATTTTGGCCAAGTCCGAAAAATTAGGGTTTTGAACTTTCCAGCCAATTTGAGGTTGAGCAAGGAAAATAAATTGAAAATTGAACTTAACATTGTTGTTAGTGTGTTTCCAGCAGGCTCTCAGCAAAATTTCATCCGATTCTGAGGTACTTACTATTTTTAGTAAGTGTAAAATTCAGGGCAATCTGTCAACAGTTTTGAAATTTCGACAACTTCACTACATTCTGAGCACTTCAGGTTCACTTTTGGCAAAATTTGAGCAAAAACTAACAACTTGCTATTTTTAGCAGTCTAGCTTCCAGAGCAGATTTCGAGGTCTAGATGTTACATTTTCTGATGCATGTCCGGAGATTCCTTCTGGGTTTTTCGAGACCTTCGCAGTGATATGACATGCAAAATAGGATCACAACTTTCAGCATTCAGCCTTCAGAAGCCGATTTTAGGGTTTGCATGCAGACGTTTTTAGCACATGTCGGCAGTTTCTTTCTGGGTTTTACAAGAGCTTCGCAATGGTGTAACATGCAGACGGAACTGACCACTTTTCAGGAACTTACTATTTTTAGCCAGTGCTTGCATGTTGAAGATTTTTCTGGGTTTTTCGAGATTTTTCGGGCAGTATGACATGCAAGATCATCCGGCAGCCAGTCGGTCACTTTTCCGGCCACTTTCTATTTTTAGCAGGTATCACTTGGGTAGCTACTCAACACCTCAGAAATGCAAGCTGATCATCATGCAACTGAAACGAGGTCAAACGGAGCTCATCTGAGCAACATGCACAAAATTAGGGTTTCGAGCTTCAGAGCTAAAAATGAGGAATCAGAGGTCAAAATATTCAAAACTGAGGTATCCTTCATGATTGGCATCTTTCAGGAAGTCTGCTAGCAAAATTTGAAGGCAATCAGAGGACCTGCTATTTTTAGTAAAGTGTTCCAGATGCAGGCTATAAATAGAAAGTTGATCGCAGGCGCAGCGCCAACGGGCAAATCCACCAACAATGGGCACACTGTCCAGATTTCGAGACAAACAGAGCTAAGGAAGTCTCAGAAACAGGCACTTACTATAAATAGTAAGTCACTTCAGAAGCAGCTATAAATGGCAGGTTGACACCAGATCTCGACGGGTACAGGACAAACATGTGATAAGTAATCCGTGGCGCGAATTTCAAAGCAAACAGAGTTACAGAGAATGAAGAATCAGATAATTGCTATTTTTAGCAGGTCAATTAGGGTTTCCTAAAATCAAGGACAGAGCATGACGACCAGGCAAGAACAGCTTCCAGTGACGATCACCATGCTTCAGGCATTCAACACACAAAATTCGGGGACTTTCTGAGTAATTTCTATTTTTAGCAAGTTGCTAAAAATAGCAGGCGCAAACAGGCATCAAGCGCTGACAGAACAAGTTAGTCAAAATTCAGAGCAAGGTGAAAATCAAGCTTTCTGGAGTCAGGATTCAGTCAAAGGCGCGAAATTCAAGGAACTTTCTAAAAATAGGACGGGGCAAATTAGGGTTGATCAACTTAAATCTGGCAGAGGGCACGAGATTCACTAAAATGGATAAAATTTCAAGTCCGATATTGAAACTCGCTTTCAAGGCTGAACGGAGGCAGAAAAATGACTAAGTCTGGAAAACTTGAAGCTGCAAGGTTAAAATGCGCCCTTGAGGTTGAAGCTTGATAGAAAATATTAAAAGCTTATGGGTCCAAATGCGCCCCCCTCATGAAACTTGATGCTTGACCCCTTATTTGCGCCTAGGCCAAAATTGAAAACACCACTAGCTATATGCGCCCCTCTGAATGTTGCAAGTGTCAAATGTGCCTGGGGATGGCTTGAAATTGGCTAAAGCATGGAATTGAAAGCTTAGTGTGGTAAATGCGCCCCTTGGTGAAAAGGTTTGAGAAATATTCTAAGTGTCTAGTACCATATGCGCCCAGGCTAAAAACTTAAAGCACACTCTGAGATTTGCGCCCAAAGCCTAAACTGGAAGTTGACATATTGGTTGGCGCCTAAGTGTCGAAACATGATGCTCCACCCTTCATATGCACCCAGCTCAAAGGGATGTGATGAAAAATTTCACTAAGTGTCGAAACTAAAAGCCCATGGTCTCATTTGCGCCTTGCAAAAGGGAGGGAGTTGGAGAATATTTGCAAAGTGTTAAAACTGAATGTTGACCCTCTGAAATGCGCCCCACTTCATAGAAGTCAGACATGTGATATGCGCCCTTGGCAGGAGGAAGTTCAAAAACGGAAGTTGGCCCCTTCAAATGCGCCCAAGGCACAAATTGGAAGCATCATATGGTAAATGCGCCTCATCAGTCACATAGTCAAATGCGCCCTTGATGTTAAATAACACATTTGGCTAAGGCGTGGGAATTGGAATTGAAAGTAGGCTATGCTGAATGCGCCCCAAGCTGAAAGTCACCCCTGCAATATGCGCCTGGGTTGAAACTAGAAGGAAGGTATATGATATGCGCCCATGTAAAAAGAAAACTAAAAGCTCTGAGGATCATTTGCGCCCCTCTTTGAACAGAGAAGTTTGCGCCTGGAGGAGGATCTAGAATACACTAAATGCGCCCAAGCTGAAACCTCAACGTGGTATATGCACCCTCAGCTTAAAGCACGATGTATGATTTGCGCCCTTGGGTAGAGAAAATTGACTAAGGCGTTAAAAATCATAGCTTGAAGTATGATTTAATTTTACTGGGGGCGTATGATTTAATTTTCCTAAAAAGCGTGTGCTTTAATGCAAGGTAAGATGAAGATGTTTCAAAAATGAAACCTCCACCTATGTTTTGCGCCTTGGTTATGAAAGAAAGAGAGGAAATAAATAAATATTAAACGTCCCCCTTTATGATGTGCGCCCCAATCCAAATTGGAAGTATCATGTGCTAAATGCGCTCTCAACATTGAGGTTTGACATGAGATATACGCCCAAGATCAAGGTGATTTAAAATCAAAATATGAAGGCAAGTACGCCTAAAGAGAGAAATTGTTTAAAATAAACCAAGGGGGCGTTAAAATTAAAAGCTTATGATATAAGTGCGCCCACTCTTGAAGGAAGAAGGTGGCCTGAAGATATCCTAAGACTTCACAAATTGGAAGCTCTATGACCTAGATGCGCCCACCAAGTTGGAGGGAGAATCTGAAATATTCAAAGGCGAAGTTAAAAGTGCACATGTGAAACGCGCCTTAGTTTTGAAATTAAAAGCTTTGTATGTTAAATGCGCCCCAAATTGGATGCTCCCCATGAGATTTGCACCTGAATGTTGAGAGGTTATATGCGCCTGACTTGGGGAGGATGGAAAATTTTTCTAAGGCGCCAAAACTTGAAGTTCACCATGTGATATGCGCCATGCAAAAGGTGGGTGTAGAGTGAAACGTGGTAAAGTTAATGAGTGAAAAGGACTATGGCGTTGAAGTGTGAAGTATTCTCTCATGAAGTATGGGATGCGCCTAAACTTGAGGGAATGATATTGCTAAGCGATGAAAAATAAAGAGTAAGCTGGGCGTTGGATTTTTGTTTAACAAAGTGTCCTTCATGAAGTCTAACGTGCGCCCAAGTTGATAAATAAAATAAAGCATGATGTGCTTTAAAAGAAAATTTTCTAAGATGAATTGACAAAAGTTTCCACCAAGATAAAAAATATTTCTAAGGCAAAATTTTCAAAATGCAAAGTGATTCAAAAAAATTTCTAAGGCACAAAATATTTTCTTCCTTAAGAGAATACGCCTGGGCTTGAAGTGATAAAATCTTTTTCCTGTAGTCCGAGTGGAGTTGCCAGTGGAAAAGTTAGTGAGTGCTTGCTTCGCGAGGTGGATAAAATATTTTCAAGTCAGAGCAACAAGAGGTGTTCACAGATGTGAAGAACGGGATTTAAAATT
>VDFB02092949.1:0-17345 GCA_007258455.2 Sequoia sempervirens
AAGTCCGCCCAAGGTAAAAGAAAGAAATTTGGCTAAGGCATGGACAAAGACAAGTAAAGTGGCCAAAGACAAGTTAAAGTTCGCCCAAGGTAAAAGAGGAAAATGCCTAAGGAAAAGAGTGAATGGTCAGGTCAAAGCTGAAGTCCGCCCTTGTAATAGCCCAACACAAGATGAAGTTTGCCTTAAATGTTAGACAATGGCCAAGGAATCAACAAAGTCCGCCCTCAGCCAAAAGTCAAGTGGCCACAAAATAGATAAAGTCTGCCTTAGATAATTTCAAAGTGGCAACAAAATGTGCTAAGTCCGCCTAGCCAAAAGGAGAAATGGTTTAACAAAGATCAAAGTCTGCCTATGAAAAAGAAAGAAAAATGGCTAAGGCATAGCCAAAGAAAAGTGAATGGCAAAGAAAATGGCAAAGTCCGCCATGTGTTGGAGAGTATAAAAATTAAAATTCGCCTAAGTCCAAACCTTTGGAAAGCTAAAATATGCATGGCCCTTTGAATATTCGCCCAAGTGACCAAAGAAATTTTTTGCCATGGCTAGGAAAATGTTGGAAAGATCAAGAAAATCTTCAAAATAAAATTGGATTTGGCTAGGAAAATTTGTGAAAGATCAAGCAAATGGCTAGGAAAATGCTGGACATGGCGAAAGAATTTTAGACAAGAGGCAATTTATGGCCAAGAAATGTTGGACGTGTCTAGAATAAAATTGGACATGGCAAGAAAATTGTCGAAAATCAAGAGAAGTTCATGGCCAAATAAAATCGGACGGCAAGAAAATATGGCCAACAAAAGAGGATAATGGCCAAATAATTTTGGACGTGGCAAATAATTTTGGACGAAGGAAGGTAATAATTTTGGACGATGGCCAAATAAAATCGGACATGGCGAAAGAATTTTGGACAAGAGGCAATTTTTGGACAAAATAAAATTGGACGTAGCTAGGGAAAAGTCGGACGTGGCTAGAGGAATGTTGGACGAAAAAATATTTGTGGCTAAATAAAACTGGACATGGCGAGATAAATTTTGGGAAAGGGCGAGAAAATATGGCCAAATAAATTGGACGGAAAGAGAATTAAAAGCTTGAAAATGAAATTTGTAAAAATCTTTCAAAGCCTATCTTGAAAAGTTATCTAAAATAAATTTGTTTTGTTGCAGGTGGATGACTACACAAGGCAAAGGAGGTCTGAACAAAGAAAGAACAAATTATTCAAGGAGGGCTGAACGAAAAGAAATCTTTGCTACATCACCTTTGTATGCTTGCCTCTCCTCCACGTGCTCAACATTGAATTGGCACTTGAAGGAATTCCAAAACAATCCAAGTCTAAGCAGGTGCTCCGAGGTGAGGTGAGAAGAAGAAGCCAAAGTCATCCAAGATCGAAGCACAAAAGATAAAGTCATCTTGAAGGAAAATATTCTAAGGAACAAAACCAAAGTGATCAAAGAAGACATCCAACACGTTGAGGTGGCGCCTCGTCATCTTCCGACCAATCAAATCATTCCAAATCAACATGCAACAACTTTCTATTTTATCTATCGGTTCATATTTAGCAAGAAGGACAAGTGTCCTCGAGTGTAATTTTCTCATTGGTTGAAGGGTAGCAAACCCTAATTAGGGTTTTATTTGTAATCTTGGCCGTTGATTCCAAATCAATCTTGGCCGTCAAATTGTAATTGGGGAGCCTATAAATTGAGCTCAACCCCTCATTTGTAAAGCATGGGAGCATGTTGCAAAACATGTTGAGATAAGCAACTGTTGTAAGATTGCCAAAGTAATAAGTAATGCATGCATTGTTCTGATGGTGATTGCTTCTCTTATTTTGGAATTGTCATGGTTCTTATCCCTCATCATAGTTTAGATTTCTTTTCATGTATGTTAGATGAATGCAAGATTTGATAAGTATTGATTTGTGGTGAAACTTTTGCTCATACTTTCTTTGAATGGATGATTTTCATTCAATGCGTAAAGTTAGCCTGAGCTTTACTTGTGGATGCTTAACTTCTGTTTTAATAATTGTTGTTCGATCTGATGGCAATTATTTATCACGTGAAAATACAAGCACATTCCTTGAAGATTGCACCCCCTTTGTGTAGTTGTCGTTGAACGTGGCGAAGCAAAGCGTGGTTATTGGTTCCACCAAGTCAATACCGTCTCTTGGATTCTTAGGAGTAGATTAATGCTTCTGAACCCTTCTCCTTTTTTAGTTTGTTTGATCCATAACCCAAGCAATAGAGCTTCATTGTCTAGACCTTCATTGTGAATTGAACAAGCCTAGCATAAGTCCCTTTGTGTTACCAGCATAATCACATCAAACCACAGAGCTTATCCGCATCATCTTAAACATTGGAATTACCGTATGATCTTACTTGCAATCTTAGCATACGAGGTAGTTTTTCAAGAGGGGATAGAGCGTCTTTGGACTCTTTATTCTAGAATGTTTGTTGTGTCATAAAACACGCATCAACACGGCGCAAGCGAGAGAGTGCTCGACTTGGAGATACAAAAATATCCATTCATATCATACAAGCCGAGGAATAACTTTGATCCACTCCATCACATTGGAACTGTGGACGTAGAGAAATACAAGCACCGGATAGACTTAGAAGATTTTTGGGCCAATGCGGCTAATGAGTATGATGTGAGGAAGAGGCTGTGGTCAAGATTGCCACTAAGTATGATAAGGGCAACAAAACTTTTCAAGGTACCTGATCAATTGGAGGATGACGGAGTATATTTGCAGCCAGGCTTCAATGAAAGCGAGCCACTTCCTCCTGTGAGATGGTCTGAGCCTGAGATGGGTGACTTGGCGACATTAATGCGGCCTGTATTCAAATATTCTCAATGGTGGATAGACCAGTGAGTGCAAGTTTTGCGGCGGAGAAATGTGCAATTCACATATGAATTGATGGGTGATACAGAGTCATGTTCCTCAAATGCCGGAGCATCTCGTGGAGATGGAGCAACAAATGCCGCTAGCTTGAAAAAGAGGAAAGAGATTGATGATCCTGCAAAATAAAATAAGAATAAGGCAGTAAATGAAGGACCTTCTCAAAAGAAGCACAAATCCAGGCCCCTTTAGTCGGCTACATCCAGGAATGTAGATGAAATATTAGCCATGGATGAAGAGTCTTGGGAACATGTCAGAATTCCTTCTCCAGTTGGAGATATGGAGCCAATGCAATTAGAAGATGATGATCAGCCTTCTCCTACTTGTACGAAAATTCTGGAATCAGACAATGACACGGACATTATGGATGGGGAATTTGAAGAGGGAATGATTTCCGCCCTCAAAGGAATCCAGGAAGACCCATCTGTGCAAGAAATTCTGGATATGCCAGAAATCCAATTGGTGCAAGAAGTTCAAGATATGCAAGAAATTTTGAATATGCCAGAAATCCAAGATGTGCACGAAGATCAAAATATGTAGGATGTCCAAGAAGTTCAACAGGAAGATGGAATTGAGCAGTCAACCATCCTGGATTGGCTGAAAGAAAGATTAAAGTGAAAGGCGCCAGTAGAGGTTCCTGAAGAAGATGATGCCACATATTTCTTGGCTAGGCTAGAGCAAGCTGCCACAAGAAAGAAAGCCAAGAAATTTTCGGCTATACAAAGGGATGAGGCTGGTAATCGCACAGTGCAAGTTGCAGTGCCTACGGTCGATAAATTCCAAGATGAAATTGCTCTGAATGAATATGCCATCACGACCATTGATATGGGTCCGACGACAAAAGGGCAGGAGGTTGAGGACTTGGACAATTCCGTTGCCACCATCAAGTCTAGGCTGGAAAGGGAAGTGGAAAAGAAAAGAGAATATAAAAGAGAGATTGAGCGTTTGAAAGAATATATCTAGCACTTGACTAGGCCACTCAATCAAGGTGACCAGGCAGCACTTCCACCTCCAAATTCTTCACAAGAACTGGTTCGAAATTTTGAAGAAGAATTGACAACAGCCAGAGAAGCTAAGGACTAGATGGCTGGAAAGAAAGATGAGGCAATGGAATTCGCGGAGAAGCTGGCATATGTGTATGAACAAACTTCCTTCCTGTTGTCACGAGTTTCAGACTTAGCGGACGCGTGGGATGGCCTTGAAGATATTCAGAATAAGATTATCCCATATATTCGAGAATTAAAAGGCATCTCTAAGCAAAAGTTGATTGATGACAAGATTATTGAAGCTGGAGCTGCATATGATTTCAGTGGCTGGTACTATGCTCTGATTTCATGAAGAGAAGTTCTGGAAAGGGTAAAGCAAGATGGCGCCAAAGTTGAAGAGCTGGCGAAAGAGATTCAGAGTAAAATTTACCAAATGGCTGTAGATATGCTTGACCGAGATATTGTTCGAAAGAAACACTTACGGCCACAAAATTTAAAAGAACAAGTTCAAAGAATTTTCTCCACCACCTCTGGGCCAATCATGAAAGAAAATTTCACCAAGGCATTCCACTTCATGACTATCAGAGAGGCTTTCTTGCTGCATGAACCAAAATGGACGATCACTTTTGCAGAATGTGCTGAAAGTTTGGACTTGCTGGAATACAACGTCAATGCGCTTCCGAACATTGCCATGGAAGAAGTCGGCTGGATCGTGTCAAAGTTCGCCGAACGTGATGCTTTGCAGGTGGATAAGGTTGCAACTCCAGCTGCCTGAAGTTCTCTCTAGTTAACTAATTGATGATTTGGAAACCCTAATTGGGGTTTAGTTATGTTAAAGCTGGGCCATTAATCTTATTTTAATCTTGGCCATTCATTGTAATCCGGAAATGCTATATAAACCCCCCCCCGCCCTCTCTCTCATTTCATTAGAGATCGGATAGATAGACAGAAATTAGATCATAGAAGGAGATTAGAATCATTAGAAGAGATTGTAGAGAATAAGAGAGAGAGTTTTATGAGATTGTTGCAAAAGACTATTTTGATAATAAAGTTCATCATGCATGAGGTGCTTTGAATCCTTTGATTGTCAAATGGTTGCATGGTTACATACTTCTCTTCCTCGTCTAATAGATTTGAATTAGAATTTCATTTAAATGTATTTTAAAAGAATGATAGATTGATAGCAAAGGTTAGCGAAACTTAGCTCATACTTTCTTTGAGTGGATGCTTTTCATTCAATGTGTAAAGTTAAACTGAGCTTTATCGTGGATGCTTCAACGTTTACTTCGAATAATGTTGTTCTACTGATGGTATTGTTCGTGGTGAAGAAATTTTAAGCACAAATCCCAGAAGATTGCACTTGCTTTGTGTAGTTGTCGTTTAGCGTGGCGAAACAAAGTACTGTTTATTTGGTTTCACTCAATCTTTGCCGTCTCTTGATTTCATAGGACTCGCATAGGATTCCTAAAACCCTTACTCTTTTTTCATTTTTTTTTGTCGAAAATCTGAAAAATCTAAAATGATACTGTATTTATGTCTTCGCTTTCCTGAGTAACCTACCAGAGTTAAATCCCAATTGTGCCCCCAGCAAATCACATCAAACCACAGAGCTTATCCACACTCATCTTAAACATTGGAATTAAATTACCGTATGATCTTACTTGCAGTCTTAGCATATGAAGTAGTTTTTCAAGAGGGGATATAGCGTCTTTGACACTTTATTCTAGAATGTTTGTTGTGTCATAAAACACGCATCAACATTGAATTGGCGCTAGAGGGAGGGCTGAACGAAAAGAAATCTTTGCTACATCACTTTTGTATATGCTTGCCTCTCCTCCCCGTGCTCAACATTGAATTGGCGCTAGAAGGAGGGCCTTCAACAACCAGTATAGTAAGTTATTCTCAAAGTGAACATGATGCAGTATGGTGTTACCACATGAGTTCCCTTTTGATGTACCTGTCGAACAACCGGATCAACCGCCAACGGACATTATTGATCAGTTGTACACACTAGCTTGGAAGTCACAGGTAGATCGTGCTCAATTCAGACAAACAAGTCGTGTCCTTGCTAGAGAAGAAGAAAAAGGAAAGAGCTTAGAAGAAGCAATCAAGAAAGATTTGATAAGGCAAAAGATAGATCGCCTAAAGCAAAAATTCGACGAGATAGAAAGATCAGTTGCCGCAAGTTCATCTTCCAATTCGAACTTGACTGATAGAATGAAGAATGGTGCTCCAAGCCAACGTTCCTGATCCAGACCAAGATCCTCAGCCAATATTGCAACCAAACTTGGGTTTTCACGACGAGCAAGAGGACGTTATTACTGAATTGTTCAGCCTTGCGTGGCAAGTGAGAAGAAGTGCTCCTGATTGGTTTCGCATGCGCTATATTCTTGAAGAGGAAGAAGAAAGAGCACGACGAATTGAGTTCAATATTCGGAGGGACCTCCTTGTTGAAAGATTTGAAGCACTTCAACAAGAGCAAAATCGCCAAGCCAACCAACAAGTAAATCAACAAGTTGCACATCAAGTGAATCAACAAGCTCCTGAAGCAATTCCTGCACCACCTCGACAAGCTTAAAGAAGAATACACTGGATTGAATCGGTTCTTTCTCAGCAGAGAAGTTTCGGAGAGTCACTAGATCCACTCCCAATTCTTTCAAAGAATTTGTTGAGTTATCTCCCTCCACAAATAGGCGAAGAAAAGCATCGCAGGAAGCATCATCAAGCGCAGAAGTACCGAGCAAGGAAGATCCTTTTGGTCTCTTCCAAACCTCACCAAGTATCACACAACCGGACCGTCAACAAGTTCCAGTGGCTGTACAGCCAGTCCCACCAGTTCCACTAGTCTCACCAGTTCAACCAGTTCAAGTGAATCAACCGAACGCTCCAATGGCGTGGCGTCCAGCTGATACGTCACCTATGACATTTGTCGTTTATCATGACATGCCCAAGAATCTGGAACACTTCTGTTCCAAGTTCCATAGTGGTGACCTGAATCACACTGTAGTTGAGCACATTAAGCTTTTTGAAGACCTTCAAAACAGAGATATCCAAGAAGAAGATGTTGCCTGTAGATTATTTCCATACATGTTTGACGAGGAGGCTTCTTACTGGTATATCCATTTGCCAGCTAACTCCATTCGCACTTGGCAACAAATGAAGACCGCTTTCTTAGAAAAGTTCAGGCCACCCATTGCTCCATCTGATCTGTATAGGTAGTTTGTGGAAGTCAAAAGACAAGAGCATGAGCCTGTTAGCACGTTCAATAACAGATTCCACAAGGCATAGACTAGGCTGAGGGATCCGTATTTGCTAGACAATGCGGCAGCTTTGCCAATTTATTATGAAGCCTTGGATCGTCTTACCGCCATGTTTGTAAAGTCAACAAACCCGCTCCCAGTGGATTTGAAGGGAGCATATGCCGCAGCAATACGGCCAGCACTGGTCTCGGAGTAGGCTTGGCTCTAGGGCCACTCCATTACTTAGGAAATGCAGCATCCCAAAGTCAAATTCAAGATATCAATTGAGCGTTGGCTCATCAGGTGCCCATGATGAACCCAGTCCCGTCTGCGAGTAATCAAATGGTTCTCCACCCAAGGATGCCTGTGTCCCAAATGCCACCAACACAGCCAATATACCTCCAGAATGTGACAACTTCAACACGAACTCAGGAAGAAAAAGATGAAATGAAAGAATTGATCGAACAGGTCAAGAAGCTGTCAACGGAAGTCACCTATTTAAAAGGTCAAACCAACCAAATGCAGAATTTTCAAAAGAGCTATCAGCCACCTCAAGGAAATTACCAAGGTCAAGGCCATTCCGGATATCAAAGAGACACTCAAAACTATCAGAGGGATAACCAAAATTATCAAGGAAATAATCAAGGTTTCTGGAACAACAATCTAGGCTTCCAAAGGAAGACTTGGAACACTGGACCTAATAATGGTAATGTCCCATCACCCTTGGATAATCCGCTGGTCGATAGCCGTCTTGCGAATAAGGTATTCCTAGCTGAAGCAGCATTATCAGGCTGGTGCAGATTGCACAATACAGATCAACATTCCGAGTTACATTGTCGCGAGTTCCAAGTAGCCGCAGATATTTTCAAAAGCGAGAGGAGAAATTCAGAAGATCCTCCGGTAACCGGATATGAATTAGTTCCTGCACCAAGATACGATCAGGCCCTCGTAATCGAAAGTGTTCAGTATCCACCCCAAGAATACCCACAATATCAACACGATCAAAGATTTCCACCAGCATCAGCTAATGGACCAGTGGAGACGCCACCTACCGTCTACTCATACACAGTTACTGAGGGACATGTAGAGGACACGACCAATTATTACTTCCCGCCATTGAATAACAACGTGTTGGTCGAAGGTATAAAAGAAGTTCAAGCATTCCAGCAGACAGGCAATAATCCGCCAAAAGTTTACTATCGGAAAAATCAAGAACCTTTGACCTCGTCTGTTCCACCACACAACTTTCAAATGCCACCACATCCAAATGCAAGCAATAACCTGCCTCCTCGGAGGGACGCGCCACAATATAGACAAGGAGATACTGCTAGTAGCAATGCTAGTAATCCTACCCCTCCTAAGGATGAATTGAAAAGATTAAGTCAGTATGTTACGGAGGAAGTAAGGAAAATCAAGGTGAGTGTCATTGTTCGAACTGATGAAAGTACCAGAGATAAGAAACACATTCCTTGATAGCTTGAAGGACGCAACACAAGATTCAGCCAATACCTTTTAGAAGGCTGCCAATTCCACAAACAATGTAAATATTGTCCAAAATGAACAGTTCCAATCTACTCAAGAAGAATGTCGGAGTTCCAAAGGAGCTCGGGGTATGTATGAAGTAAAAGAAGGCATAGAAATGCCCAGACAGAAGATGGTTAGAACTGAGCAAGTGTGTCTAAGTCCAAAAGAAAACAAGATGGAGAATCCAGCAAAAGAAGCAAAAGCCCCACAGATTGAGAAGAATACTAAGGTTAAAGCCAAGGAGATGGACGCCGGTGCACAGAAAGGAAGCCCTGTGATAGTTTATCAAGGAAAAGATGAGCCAGCTCCTTTCCTTGTTTCGCTCAGGATTTTCAACAAACTTCTGCGTAATTGTCTAATTGATTTAGGAGCATCCAGCAACGTAATGCCTCTAGCAGTTTGCCGCAGATTGGGATTGACGCCCACAAGAACGAACAAGAAAGTGACGCAATTGGATAAGACAGAGGTCCCAGTTGTAGGAGAATTAAACAACATCCATATGCAATTATCAACTGATCCAAGGATTCAACAGTTCATCGACATTTCTGTAGTTGATATCCCAGATGGATATGGAATGGTTTTGGGACGAGATTGGACTCGCAGATTGAATGGCTACTTCGCCACTGACTTTTCACACATGTGGTTACCTTGGAAGGGTATTCCCAACCAGATCAGAATTGAAAGTACGCCAAGACTTAGACTGATGATCACTGAGAATGGAGAAAACAATGAAATTTTTTTTTGTGAAACAAATTTGAGCCAGTATAGACCAAAGGCACCAGAGGTTTTGATGCTGCAATGCTCGAATAATCAGGAAGATTCACTGAAGATTGCAGATCCAATAGAAGTACCTACTGAAAGTGATGAAGAGCTATCACCAGATGAAGGTGAAAGCATGTTCGAGAATTTTAGAAGATTTGTGCTCAAGAGTGCGAGACAAGAGAGAGAATTGGGGAGTCATGCTTTTGTGCAAGACTTGTTACTACCCAACTGGTGCCGGATTCATAACGCTTTTCATTCCGAATTCTCTTGCGCCATGTGCAAAATGGCTTTGGACCAAGTGCACGCGGCGCGAGGATTTCCCGACTCTCAAAAGATGAATGTTTTAATTTGACAACACAAGATGAAGACAAAGACTCCAACAGAGAACTCTCGTCAGAAGAAGAAATGATCCAGGATGTGAACAAGTTTCAAGAAGATTATTCTGTTCCAGAAATCCAGAACGAAGGAATTCCCAATCCTAAGCATTTGCAAGATCAAGGGCAAGTGTGGACCTTAAGATTCGATGGCTCAAAATCCAAGAAGGGCAATGGAGTTGGCTATGAGTTGATTAGTCCGTCTAGCGAAACCTACCTAGTTGCCATGAGGTTGCAATTTCCCTGCACCAACAATGTAACAGAATATGAGTCATTAGTCCACGGATTGCTCCACGCAATTCGCAAGAAGGTCAAAATCCTACATGTTTATGGTGATTCAGAAATTGTGGTAAGGCAAGTAAGGAAGAAGTATGCTTGCCATGACAAGAGACTGAGAGGATACAAAAACCGTGTCTGGGATCTTATTGAAATTTTTGATGCTTTCAACATCAAATCAGTGTATCGTTCTCAAAACAAAGTTGCAAATTCCTTAGCCCAATCAGCAAGTTCCTTAGAGCCGCTTGAGATGTATGCCGTGAAGAAATTTACAGTAGAAATCACTTCGACACCATCAGTTCCAGATAACATTACAAATTTCCAAGTGTTCGATGATGACAGGTATATCCTAGATTTCTTGACAAATTCAAATGTTTTCCTCACTCAAGTCATTGATGAAGAAGAAGATCGAGGGGAAGCTGAATTTGACACCGAGGGCATAATGAATCTAAAGACCAACAACATTCCCAAAGGAATGATACAGCTAGAAAGGATATTTGATCAAGATCAGATAAATGCCATCAAATACCAAAGAAGTGAAGGAGCTCAACATGAAGCCGTCAACCTTGGAACGCAAGAAGTGAGAAATGTTCTCATTGGCAAAGTATGCACACATGAAGAAAAGAAGCAAATAATCAAAGGTCTGAGACAATTTAAAGACATTATTGCCTGGAGCTACGAGGGTCTAAAAACATATGATACTTCAATTATTACACACACTATTCCCCTCAAAGCTGGCAATAAACTATTCAGGCAGTGCCAAAGGCCTGTAAATCCTCTGCTAGAGCCCCTCATTTTTCAAGTAAAGAAGTTACTTTCAGCAGGCATTATCTTTCCAGTACGCCACTCAATGTGGGTCGCCAATTTGGTACCCGTCCGCAAAAAGAATGGAGAGATAAGATTGTGTGTAGACTTCTGAAATCTTAATAGGGCCTCAGAAAGACAATTATCCACTGCCCTCATTAGATGAAGTCATTCAAATTGTAAATGGGTCCCAAATGATGTCATTCCTCGATGGATATTCTGGCTACAATCAAGTGCTCGTGGAACTTGAAGACGGGCTTAAGACAACATTCACAACAAAGTGGGGCACATTTGCTTACAAAAGGATGCCGTTTGGTCTGATCAATGCCGGAGCTACCTTTCAAAGGGCGATGGACATTGCTTTCAAAGATCTCATAGGGAAATGCATCATTGTCTACATGGATGACCTTACTGTGTTCTCAAAGAGAAGGGAAACTCATGTCAAAGATTTGATAAGGATATTTGAAAGATGCAGAAAATACGGAATATCCTTGAACCCAAAGAAATGCGTATTCGGGGTAATTGAAGGAAAATTGCTGGGCCATGTGATAACAGAAAAGGGTATTCTTATTGACCCTGATCGAGTAGAGGCCATTTCAAGGATTGGTTTGCCGTCAAGTCAAAAGGAATTGAAGTCTTTCTTCGAAAAGATTAACTTTGTAAGAAAATTTATAACTGGATTTGTTGAGATAGTCAGGCCCCTGAACGAAATGCTCAAAAAGGATGCAAAGATAGAATGGACGGAGCCAGCGAGAAAAGCTTTTGAAGAAATTAAACAGGCCATAGCTGACACTCCTGTCTTAGTTAGTCCTAATTATACAAAGCCTTTTTATCTCTACTCTTTCACATCAGAGCATACATGTGCCGCAATGTTAACACAAAGGACAGAGGAAAAGGATGCACATCCTATTGCTTTTATGAGTGCACCTTTCAAGGATGCAGAGCTGAAATACTTGAACGTTGAGAAGCAAGCATATGCTTTGGTCAAAGCAATAAAGAAATTTCGACATTACATATTGAGAAGTAAAGTCTTTGCTGTAGTCCCAGATGTGACTGTCAAAACCCTCCTAATGCAAAACGAGCTAGGGGAGAGAAGAGGCAAGTGGGTTACAATCATCCAAGAGTATGATGTCGAAATTCAGCCAATGAAGATTGTCCACGGCCAAGCTTTGACACAGACTATTGCCACAGGACCTGAACTTGTACAACAGGTATATGAACTACAAGAGGTATCCCCTAATGAATGGTATGACAATATCGTCTACTTTCTTCTCAATCACAAATGCCCAAACCATTTAAATCCAGTGCAAAAGAGGGCCCTACGAATGAAGAGCCAAAGGTACATGTTGCAAGGAGCAGTGTTATACAGGAGAAATCATGAAGGAGTTTTTCTAAGGTGCCTGGGAAAAGAAGAAGCTAAACAGACAATGGAGCATTTCCATTCCAGATTTGGAACCGGCCACGGAGGATTGCTAGCAACGGCACACCAAGTTTTGATGGCCGGCTATTATTGGCCGATGGTATTTAAAGATGCATACGATCACGTGAAGACTTGCCACACATGCCAAATCACTGTTGCACGAGAAAAGAACCCAACTATGCCACTGCAACCTGTGATTGAAGTGCGACCTTTCGCAAAGTGGGGGCTTGATTTCATTGGTATGATTAATGCACCTTCCTCAATGCAACACAGGTATATTCTAACCGCAACTGACTACTGCACGCGGTGGTCAGAAGCTCAAGCTCTGAAATTTTGCACTTTTGATACTGTAATTAAATTTTTGGAAGAAAACATTATCACTAGGTTTGGATGTGATAATGCTTTAGTATGTGATAATGGTTCCGCGTTTTCTTCATTGAGATTTTCTAACTGGGCTTTCGAGCATGGTATCACTTTGAAATTTTCATCAAATTATTATCCCCAAGGCAATGGATTACCAAAATCCACAAACAAGAATTTATTGAACGTCATCAAGAAACTGTTAGACAAAAATCCAAGGGATTGGCACACACAATTGAGATTCGCTCTTTGGGCGGAAAGAGTAAGAGTAAAGAATTCCTTGGGTACATCACCTTATCACCTGGTTTACGGACAAGATCCCATATTTCCTATACAGTTGAGAATTCCGACCCTGCAGTTCATGCAAGAGTGTTTGGAAGAAGAAGAGAGAGTCAAAACCAGATTGTCGCAGTTACTGTTGTTGGAAGAAAAAAGAGATCAAGCCTTGGAAAAATTTGCCAAACATCAAGACATTGTCAAAAGATGGTTCGACAAACCAGCAAGAGTTAAGGCGTTTCGAATTTCTGATTTAGTCCTTTGTTGGGACAGAGCTCACGAGAGAAGAGGAGACCACAATAAATTCGACAACCTATGGATGGGTCCCTTTCAGATTTCAGAAATTTTGGGAGACAATGCTTTTAAACTGAAGACACTAACCAGAGAAGAAGTTCCATTGCCTGTCAACGGGCAATTTCTAAAGCATTACTTCCAGTCCTAGACTCCTAGTGGGTCTTGTCTTGTACATAGCTAGATTAGATTTCTTTTTTGTTGGGTTTGGTTTTTTGCTTTGGTTTTCCTGCTTTCTTAGATTAGTTTGCTTTATTGACTTTCGTTTGCTTTCCCTTAGATTAGGCTTTGAATAAATGGAGGATCCGCATTTGCAAGAAGGTAAGGTGTTTCAAACGCACACACTGGCCTTATTCCGCAAAGTAATGTTTAGATCATTCCATTGATAAATACTCGTTAGGAATCTTGGAATTCGAGACTGAATCCTTCTAGTTTAACTTTAGGTTAGGATTTGTACTTGGCTAGAAGGGGAATCGTATATTGTATCTAGACACTGAGTATTGAAGATCACTATATTTTTACACAATAATTTCTTTGAGTCATTATGGTCTCCTAGGAGAAGTCAGGGTTAGGCCAATCAAAAGTCTGGCTCCAGCGCCACTATAATACTCAAACCCGTGTGAGCTTCATTGCTTACAAGCCAAGATGTGGAAATATATGAAAAGAAAAAGAATTACCAAAAGAATAAAAGTAACATGAGATAATCAAAACATTTGGCTATGGGTGTTCGAACATCTCTATAGGCGTGCACTCAAATTGATTAATCATCAAAAGAGAAAAATAAAGAAATCAAAAGAAACTATAAATCAGCGGAAGTAGAGCAATCTCCGTGAGTTTATAGAAGATAACCTTGTCGGGGCTATAGACGCTCGCTGGCAGCAAGGCTCTATCCAAGGATGCTTTTGGAGTTAAGACAAATTACAAAGCCTGCCATGACATAACCAAAGAGTCGTACTGATTTCACGAGATGGAATAAACGCATTTGCACACACTTGTGATTGAAGGGAAAAGTGTCTTGATCCAATCTAGGGTTTTTCTTCCTTTCTAAGTACACACTTTTAACCTAGAGATGAGTTAGTTTGAGTTAGTCAGAGATTCTGGATTCAGAATAGGTCTTTATCTTTGGAATGTTCAAGAACATTCCTCACGTGGAGTCGCCAGATGTTGTGACCTAATTCACACCTCGCCCCATTGCAAATGGGGACCCTAGTAGTTTGCCTTTTAGGGTTTTGCTGTTGCGCGTCTTGGTTTTGTCTGGTCTCCGTTTGGGGTTTTGGGGTTTGAGTTTTGAATGGTCACCCGAGTCGAGTAAGGAGTCTGAGTCTGGATCACTGTGCAAACGTCATCATCATGCTTAGGAGGCCCGAGAGACGAAGATCGACTGTCGTTTCAGTCAATTCTGACACCTCCTACTTTTTAGGGTTTTCACTTTGGCCCCCTATTTTTTAGGACCTACTTTTTTGGCACTTTTGAGCAATTCTGAGATCCCTATATTTTAGGGGCTATTTTTAGAAAGTTGCTATTTTGGGAAAAAGTTTCTATTTTTTGCAATGTTTCTATATTTAGAAAGGGCCCGAATTTCGAAAATCCACTCAGAAGTTCGAAAAGATCAACAGAACTCTCAGAAAATCAATTTGAAAATTTTATGAATTCATGGTGAAAATCAGAAAAATGTTAGAAATCTGGAAAATCCAGTTCCAAAAATCACAGAAAATAGTGAAAAATCTGGAAAATCCATGGAGAAATCTGGAAAATTCATGAAAAATCTGAGAAATCATGGCAAATTGATCATGGTGAAGGCATGAAAGAAGACTGAAATCTTAACCAGCAAGCTGAAAGAAGGGCAAAATCAATGGCTGAAGGTGAAGTCTGCCCAGCAAAGAAGGTAATGGCAAAAGGTTTCAGCCAAGCAACAGCTAATGGCTTAGACATGTGGCAAGTCCGCCCAGCCACTTAAGAAGAAATGGCTTGAAGATGTGCCAAGTCCGCCCTTGGACAAATGTGGAATGGCATGGAGGAGTATGAAGTCCGCCCAGCTCACAAAAGAATGGCATGAATATGTGCCAAGTCTGCCCTTGGACAAAAAAGAATGGCACAAACATATGCCAAGTCCACCCTTGGCAATGAAGAGTGGCTTGAGAAGGGGTGAAGTGCGCTCCAAGATGGCAAGGATATGAGTGAAGTCCGCCCAGCAAAGAGATGTATGGCATAAACACATGTAATGTCCGCCCTTAGCAATTTGAAGATGGCACAATGCTAAGCTAAGTCACCAGGTTCGAATTTGAATTCGAGTTCGACAACATTGAAATTCGGATGAAATTCGAAAACGAAAAAATTTGAAAAATAAAAAATTCGGATTAAATTCGCCTTATATATTTTTTAAAAAGTTTTTTATAAATATAAATAATATATCCACAAATAATAATAAATATAACATAATACTAAAAGTAAATAATAATTATAAAATATAATAGAATACATTTTTAATAAAATATAATAGTAAATAATAAATACTTTAATACATTATACAAATATGTTAAATATTAATTTTTAATATAAATTTAGTAAATAATAAATACTTTCATATATTATACAAATATGTTAAGTATTGATTTGTATAAAAAAATCTAAAATCTAAATAAACATAAGTGAACCTTAAATTAAAATAATAGTAAATAATAATACAAATATATTAAATATTAATTTTTAGTATAAATTTAATATATATAAAATAATAAAATCAAATCTAAGTAAAACATAACCAAACATTATAAAACAACGCATGAATTTTTTTGAAATGAAACCTAAAATCTTAAGCGGCTTCCCTCGCAGCGACGCCAACGGTGAAGGAGGATTTGCAATCGACGGGAGTATTTCGTGCAGGGAAAAGTGCAAACGATTTCTGTCGTAGACAGCCGCCAATGCTAGAAGTTTTGTTGCCTTCAGTCATAGACAAACGCTAAAATCTGCCGCCTTCAGTCACAGACAATCGCCAACGCTAAATTTTCTCCTTCAATTGAGAGATGTAGCTATCAAGCGTGTGTTGTGTTATTTACAAGGAAAATCGATCTAAAATCTGTAAAAGTTCGCTCTATTAAAATGTATTTTAACAGAATTGGAGGATTTTTTAATTCCGTACGAATTTTTGACGAATTTGAACGAATTTCATGCAAATTTATCAAATTCGCCGAATTTTGAATTTCAAGGTTGAAATGCGGCGAATGCGGTGACTTAGATGCTAAGTAAAGTCCGCCTTGGAAGGTAGTCTAAATGGCATAGATAAAAGCAAAGTCCGCCCAGCTGATGGCTTAAAGTCAAGACAAGTCCGCCCCATGTAAAGTGGCAAGAGGTTCAAGAAAGTCCGCCATATGAAAAGGAAAAGTGGCTTGAGCATAGGCAAGGAAAAATTAAATGGCTTGGACTAAGGCTAAGTCCGCCTTGGGAGAAAAGACATGGCTTAATAATGAGGGAAGTCCGCCATACTTAGAGAAGTGGTAAAAATTAAGATTTTGCCTAAGCTTCAACATTGGAAATTTAAAATATGCTTGGCACTATGAAAAATTCGCCACTTAGAAGGAAATAAAAATATTTTTCTAAGTCTAGCATTAACGTGCTTTAGAAAATTTTGCCAATGACTTAGGAAGATGGAAATAAAATTTTTCCAGAGACTTAGGACGGAAAGAAAATTATGGCAAAATGGTTTAGGAAGATAGAAAATTATGGCAAAGTAAAATTGGAAAGAAAGATGAGGCAATGGAATTCGCGGAGAAGCTGGCATATGTGTATGAACAAACTTCCTTCCTGTTGTCACGAGTTTCAGACTTAGTGGAAGCGTGGGATGGCCTTGAAGATATTCAGAATAAGATTATCCCATATATTCGAGAATTAAAAGGCATCTCTAAGCAAAAGTTGATTGATGACAAGATTATTGAAGCTGGAGCTGCATATGATTTCAGTGGCTGGTACTATGCTCTGATTTCATGAAGAGAAGTTCTGGAAAGGGTAAAGCAAGATGGCGCCAAAGTTGAAGAGCTGGCGAAAGAGATTCAGAGTAAAATTTACCAAATGGCTGTAGATATGCTTGACCGAGATATTGTTCGAAAGAAACACTTACGGCCACAAAATTTAAAAGAACAAGTTCAAAGA
>VDFB02092950.1:0-33657 GCA_007258455.2 Sequoia sempervirens
GTCTTTAGCCTTTTCCAAGTAAACCGTTCCCGTACCAACTTATATGTTTTGAAATAATAGGGGTGGCCCGCCATAGGAAAATCATGAAAGGCTCTCAAAACTGTATCCTTCAACTCTGAATCAGGAACCAGAAAAATCCACCCCTTGTAAATGATCAAGTCATTCACAACAATATACCTACTATCCTGCTCTGTCCCATCAACAATGCTAGAAGGCCATGGGTTCTTAGCATACTCAGTAATGATCCGATGCCTCCAATCCTCGGAGATCTGTGCCATAGCATTCAACTGAGGTCTGCGAGACAAGGCGTCAGCTACAACATTCTGCTTCCCCTTAATAAAGGTGATGTCAAAATCATACGACTGCAGTTTGCTGACCCATTTTTGTTGTCTCTCATTTAGGTCTCGCTGTCCAAGGAAGTGTTTCAGGCTGTTGTGGTCTGTATGCACACTGAACTTGTTGCCCACCAAATATTGCCTAAATTTAGCCAAAGCATGCATAATGGCTAACATCTCCTTGTCATAGATGCTATAAAACCTCTTAGGACCCCTAAGCTTCCTACTCTCAAAAGCAATAGGGTGTCTCTCTTGCATCAAAACAGCACCAATGCCCTCTCCTGAAGCATCACAGTACAAATCAAATGACTTCGTAAAGTCTGGTAATGCTAACACTAGACATGAAGTCATAATCACCTTAAATCTGTCAAAGCACTCTTGAGCCTGTGGTGACCAAGCAAAAGCCCCGTTCGTTGTCAAATCAGTAAAGAAGAGTGCGGTAACGTGAGAACCCGCTAACAAATATCCTGTAAAAAGCACACAACCCAATGAATCCTTTGAGCTGCGTAAGGTTCTCTGGTACTGGCCACTCAACTATAGCTCAGACTGTAATGTCCCCAATATAGCCCTACACTCTTCATTTGGATTTAGCCTATTTCTGGAAACTCATAGGCTAAGCAGAAGCTCGAATTAGGGTTTCCAAACTTCTTGGAGGATGTTTTCGTCTTTTTGCGGAGTCTTCTTTGGAATTGTTGAACTTGGATTGCGGATTCCTTCTGGGTTTTCTGAGAGCTTCGCATTGGTGGTTTCAGTTCGACATTCTGAGCAATTACATGAATTTACTATTTTTAGTAAATTCTATTTTTAGCAGTTGACTTGTTGACTCCTAATCAGTTGGCTCCACTTTGGCAGTCAGTTCAGACGATATGGTTGAATTTGGCTTCTGATGCGTTTCCATGGTGATATAAGATATTTTATATTATAATGTTATAATTTAACATTATAATTCCTTGTTCTAGCATCATGAATTAATATTGTTTTAAAAGGGGGACATTGAAGGGTATTTTCACATGGAGGAAATATTTTAATATTTCTAAAAGCCAAATATTGCTCAAGAGGAAAAGGGACGCCAACTTTTGGAGAAATGATAATTTTAAATTAAAGAAAAATTGCCTTCATGAAAAGGACGCCATTTTGAAGGAAGAATGGGTCAAGTCAAAAACCCTAAAAACATCTTGAAGTTAGGGCGCACCTTCTGGAAGCTTCTGGAGGGTCCTCTCAAAATTATAAAAGGGAGCTTTGGGTCCTCATTTTGGCATCTGATGAATTTGCAAAGTTATGCTGCCGGATTGGCTTTGGGATTGCTTCGAGGAATGAATGCCTCCTAGCCTTGGCTCGACTTCTTGCTTGAAAGACAACAACTAGTTGAGAGGTTTAGTTGTAGTTGGTTTCCTTTCATTGTAGTTGGTTCTTCTCACATTCTGTAGTTGAGTTATTGTATTTTCTGTCAATTTTAGAGTTGCTGGTTTGTATGGCTGTAGGTTGTTTTTACTCACAACTCAAGAAACAGAAATAATATTGTTCTGGGTACTGTTCCAATCTATTTTCCTATGTAGGGCGACCATATGTGCAAGTTTCCAGAATTTTATTTGAAGTCTATGAATTATCTAAAGTAAATCGCCCTTGCTTGCAGGCAATTTCACTTTGTAAGTGCTTTGGAAGTCGTGCAAAATAAATAGGGGTCTTTGTGAGAAGTTTTTGTGTTCCATCTTCATTGTCATCATCATTAGAATATTTTGCAACTGATTTCAAGTTAAATGAGTGAGTATTGAGAGAGATATGAGTATTTTAGTGTGATGATAGGTTGCTGGTTTACCTTTTAAAAGTGCAGATCTGTTTAAAACAGAATATTCAGTTTGGTTTTGGAGTGAAGTAAAGGGTCTTAGCATTCTTGTTAAGCAAGGAGAATCCTCTTTATTGATGTACGCTGTATTGCTCTAATTCTATGCTTTTGGTAGGCAATTGCTCTTCATATTGTAAGCTGAGCAGTAGTATTGTCAGCAGTTCTCTAATCTTGCTTATCATGTTTTGTAACGATTACTTTACATTCTGAAGTGCTTTGTAATTCTTTATATCTCCGCCCTATGGTAGCTGCATTCCCACTCCGGGTTTGAAAGCACATTCTGGGTTTTGAGTTTACTTTCAACATTCTTGCTTATTTCCCTTAATAGCATTGTAATTCTTTGCACTCCGCCATATGGTCGCCTCCTTTCCATACTAGATTGGGTAGCACATGCTTGGTGTTGAGTTTGTTTTTAGTACTTGTAGCGTAGAAGATCCTCTGACCATATGTTCGTCCTTCGCGGACACATTCTTGGTTAGAGTTACCTTTAGTTGCATCTTTGTTTAAGGCACTGACGATCCTCTTGCCATATGACAGCCTCTCTCTTGTTGAGATTGAGTGCGCATTCTTGGCAACGAGTTATTTGTAATCTGCTGGTTTGAATTATCTAACCCTAACGGGTGCTCTTTGCATTGTTGTGTACTTGGTAAAATTAAAAAATTGGCTTGGAATATTTCCACGAACCTTGAGGGTCCATACCGCAATGGCATCTGAAAGCGGTTTTCTCTATGTCCTGCTCCCTCATCTAAATCTGATGGTACCCAGATCTCAAGTCAATCTTCGTGAAGAAGATAGCATTGTGCAACTCATCAATCAACTCATCGATGCGAGGTATTGGGTACCTGTTCTTAATTGTTTTCTTATTGAGTGGCGGTAATCTATACACATCCGAAGTGATCCATCCTTTTTCTTCACCAATACGACCGATGAAGCAAAAGGTGACTTGCTAGGTCTGATATGCCCCATAGCCAACAACTCATTGATTGTCTTCTCTATCTCATCCTTGAGCCATTTCGGATGCCTGTAGGGTGTAATCATAATGGGCTTTGCACCCTCTTCCAACTCGATAATATGCTCGGTACCTCTATTTGGAGGTCTGCCAGGTGGAATGTTGCTAAACATTTTAGAGTGTTTAGTCCTCAGTATCTGAATGTCTGGATGGTACTCAACCTTCTGTTGCTCTTGCTGTGCTGGTAATAACATACACTCTGCAGCCCAATCAACCATATCATGATGAATGAGTCTCTCCATTCGTCTGTACGATACCATCCTCAGATTACTCTCTCTGATGGCTTTGATGACATGAGGTTTCCCGTTTACCTTAAACTTCATCTCCATATCCCAAAGATTGAGTGTGAAGTCACCCAAATCGTGAAGCCATGCCATCCCAAGTACCACATCAGTATCTCCCATATTAACAACGTAGAATTCAGTCTTGAACTCATAGTTGTTCAGCTGCATTGGAAGATCTGTTATCTTTCTATCACATTTGAGGGTGTACCCATTAGCCACCTTGACTCAAATACCCTCAAACTCCTCTATCTGTATACCTCGTCTCTCTACCAACCGTGCATCTATAAAATTATGAGTAGCACTAGTGTCGAGTAGAGTGATCACCTTCTGACCTGCTAGGAGCCCACGAAGTCTAAAAGATCCATCTCTCTGAAGACTAGTCAAATGTGCCTCCTGTAACTTCCTTCCTCCTTTGTTTTCACCATCAATTTCAGACCTTTCATCATCTGAATGCTCTGAATCAGCTTGCTGGTCTGACAGATCAGATTGCTTTTCTCCCTCATAAAACCACTCCATCTGGTTATTTTTCACTTTGGGACGAAGAGGGCATACATGCTTCTCATCATAGGGTGCCTTGCACCAAAAACACAACTTTTTCTTTCGTAAGTCATTTAAGGTTTCCCTGTCAAATGGTGGTGCATTTTGTCTCTTAGGATCAGGTGGATCCCTCTTCCTGTCAAATGGCCTATTCCTGTCAAATGACCTATTAGGCCTCGTATAAGGTGTCGAGCCTAAAGTGAACTTGCTGCAAGGTGCTGCAAGCTCCATACTATGTGCCTTCCTCATGGCCTCCTGAAGAGTAGGAGGATCAAATGCCTTGACCCAACCTCTCATCGGCTCCAACAAACCCTCGACGAAGAGAATAACAAGTCTCCTCTCTGAAATGCCTGTCACCATGACTGCAACCCTCTGAAATTCACCTATGTAGGAATCCAAACTACCTGTCTGTCGAAGCTGAGCTAGCTCCCTGAAATAGAGTTTTGGATCCTTCTTGTCAAAACACTCTATGAGCCTGCTGGTGAACTCCTGGTAAGTAGTAACTGCGTGATGACCAAGTGTGTACATGCCGTGATGCCACCAATCATGCGCCAACCCATCAAGATGCAGTGTAGCAAACTTAATGGCCTTGTCCTCCTGCATAGGTCTCAATGATAGGTAATTGTCAACTTCTGTACCCAATACCTCGTTGAACTCTTATCACAACCATCAAAGTAAGGCAAGGTAATCTTGCTGACTGCATATTGTAAATCCCTGTTCACCTGTGGCTGTGGCTGCTGGTGCTGAGGCACTCTGCGGTCAAATCTACCTCCCCCTCTAGGTTTATGCACATCCATAAACTCATGAAAAGTCAAGGACTGCCTGATCTCAGGTGCCAATGATGAATACTCTCCATAAAATCTAGTCACATCTGCCACTGACATGCCATTGTGTGGCTGAAACTCATGATGATGACCCTGCTGCTCTGCCTCCGGAGTCGAAGGTGGTTTCTCTCTAGATATGAATGTAGGTTGTCCAGGCCTACGCTCATGATAGATAGGTGATGACTGCCGCGGTGTTGACACCAAAGGCTGGTCTATGCCTGCAGTCCTGCTCGTCCATCCTATTTGAATATAGTGCGGCTGGGATGGAGTATACTGCCTCATCGTGCCCATCAATTGGGACATCATGTCCATCATATTATCATGCCTGCGTCTGAACTCCTCATTAGTAATATCACCTTCGGCGTGCTCTTTCCCTGGATCCCTATGGATCTTTGCAGGAATCTCACGATCTGCCATCAGTGTTGTGACACTGTTCTCACTGCTATTGGAACTGGATCTGTGAATACCTAGAACCCCTGATATTGTCTCACC
The DNA here is from genome assembly GCA_007258455.2 of Sequoia sempervirens. Taxonomy (NCBI): domain Eukaryota; kingdom Viridiplantae; phylum Streptophyta; class Pinopsida; order Cupressales; family Cupressaceae; genus Sequoia; species Sequoia sempervirens. The sequence continues at coordinate 5,325 of VDFB02092950.1, forward strand.
TTCAAGAATAGGTGGACCTGTCCAATCCTCAACTCTGCCTGTTCCTCTACCCTTACTGTAGAAAATGATATCTCTACTCATGAAAAAGCATCGAAAAAGCACACATTTGACTGAAAAAACAACTGAAAAAGCACAGGATGGCAGGAAAACTGTGCTCTGATACCATTGTAAGAGACCAGGTGTCTCTCAACCCGAACACTGGCTGATAATATTGAGTTTTTTGTTTGTTTTCGGTATTTTGATTTTTTTTGGTGTTTTTGCAAATAAAGGACAAATTACGATTTTGCAAAGAAATGCTTGGAAAAATAATATAAAATACTAGATGCGTAGAAACTACAGAATACAACTTAGATCTTGAAGCTAGATGATTTATTAATCTTCCCGAATGATTACAATTGCAATATTCAAACATTCAGACAAAAAGGCAAGCTATTTATTGAAAACTTGGATAAGCTTGCAGGCGCCAGAAAGAGAGCTTGAGATGGTACGGCTGAAAGGAAATGTGCAATCTCCCACCTCGAAACTGATGCAATGGCTCCAGAAACCCTAGGCGTCCAACTTGTAGAGGACAAAAGGTGAAAAAGCAAGGTGATTTGCTCTAGAGAAGAAGTACGACCTTTGCTGCAGCAAAGTATGGCCTGTACCAGCAAGAAGGAAATCCGTACTTTCTTGGGAAGTGTGCCAAACCACTGGAAATGGATCTCAGTAAAGTCGCCTCAAGTATCTGATGAATAATCTCCTTCAAACCCTTTCTGAATCAACTCAATAAGCACAACTATAACCTCTGAATGAAGTCACCCTGTTGACAATCTTGAACTGGTATTTCACAGTCTCAGTATGCCGGATTCTGAAGAGGGAACGTTCTTCAAAACCTGATGATCTGCAGAAACCCTTGTTTCTCAAATCCCAAAGTTCTCAGAGAGAAATAATAACAAATTCGAATAATCAACATAATGAGTTCGATTTTTCTTGAGGAAATATATAACCTCTCTCAAAAAGTTGACCCTTCTCAAAAATCAGCTCAATTACATTTAATAATAAATAATTCGCCCCTTTTGCAATACTTAGGCCAATATTTAATAAATGGCTTCCTTTTATTTAATGAATATTAAACTCATTAAATATTAAATTTTCCCTTCATTATAAAGTATTAAAAATACTTTATAATTTGCCATTTTAATAATAACTCTAATATTTCATTAAAATGACTTTATATTATAAAGTCATTAATATTTTCTTTAATTATTATTAAATGCTCTAATAATCCCTGTTTGCTCAACAAATCATCAAACCGGGTTGATACTGAGCTGACCAGCTGAATCAGGTGCCCTGCCAAAAATAGCAACTCCTGCCTGCCTGACTTACTATAAATAGTAAGTACCTCTAAATCACTCTGTAAATGTCCGTAAACGCCCAAATCTGAATCAACTGTTGGAGTGATGTTCCCAAATGCTGGATAACTGCCTCAAGTGATCCTCTAAACATTTCTGCCAGCCTACGAGGATCTGAATGATAGGCTAACCTTAGACATAACTGTACTGCCTAGGAAGGGGACATTACAATGATTCTTCCAAAATGCAACTAGCTACTCTTAGAATGGGAGGCATTGCATTGGTTTGGTGGGAGAGTAAGATTCAAGATGATCTTGCTACTCACGATAAAATTATTTCATCTTGGTATGAATTTATTTCTGCTTTAAAGAAACAGTTTTATCCTTTGGGTTATATGCAACAAGTTGTTATGGACTGGAAAAATCTAAGATAGGGTAAAAGACAAATGGTGCAAGAGTATACACAGGTGTTTAGAAAGAAAGCACTTACTCTTGGCATTCCTCTTTATACACAAGAAACTTAATTAAAGTATATAGGTGGTTTGCATTCACATTGGAAACATACAATCCTGATGTTTAATCCATCTAACTTTGATGAAGTGTGTGTACAAGCAACTCATATTGAAGTAGGTGAAAGGAACATAAGTTTCAGTTCAAAGAAGGAGTTTGTTCCTCCAACTGAAGGCAATAAGAAGGGTAAGGAGAGGAAAACAGCTACTGTGAAGAAAGAGGAAAGTGAAAAGCCTACTTGTTTGCATTGTCAGAAGAAAGGGCACACAGATGCGAAATGTTGGAAACTGCATCTAGAGTTGAAACCCAAGTGGTTTAAATAGTCTAAAGGAAAGCAAAAGGCCGCAGCTATCATTCAGGATCTTGGATCGGATTTTGATGACGAAACAAAGATTGCAATTGTGGGTGTGAAGGGTAAGACTTTTGTTGATTCTTCCACTAATGTTTCATGTGCTTCTACTTCTAAAAGTCATGTTGTTCTTGAAGATAGCAAAATATGTGAATTGTTTCATATAAGGGTGATATCTAAGAACACTAAAATCGATACACTAATTGATAGTGGGTCCCAAGTTAATCTAATTTCAGAAGAAGTTGTTAAACAGTTGGGATTAAAAACAAAGCCACATAAGAAACCTTATCCATTAGGTTGGGTGTGCAATGATAACAAATTGCGGGTAACTAAGCAATGCAATCTAAGATTTGCAATAACATCTAAGTTTATTGATGAGGTTGAATTTGATGTGGTTCCACTTGATATATGTGGGATTGTGTTGGGTAGCCCATACTTATATGATAGGAAAGCAATCTTCTATAGGGAACATAATCAGTATCACTTGTTTAAGGAAGGAATTGAATACATTGTGCATTCTCATCCAATTAAGACTGATAAGTCTTTTGTGACAACGAGACACTTGAAAAGGGTAGTTAATGTAAGCAATAATTTGGCATTTATGTTTGTACCACAAGAAGTGTCATTGCATAAAAATATATTTGATTCTAAGGTTGTTCCAGTTACGAAAGACAAGTATGATGTTGGTACATTCTTTTTCTCGTCCGCAAATTCAGTTTTGTTATGTAGCCTTCTACTTTTCAGCAGTGTATGGTTGATAGCAACAACATTGAATGTGGATGTGTATATGGCTAATGTACTTAATAATATCAGCGCAGTTTTGATTGTTGTTATGATGAGTCAGATGTACAAGTTCCAGAAAGAAAGGACAGATGATGTTGGGCAAGTGGGGCAACATTGCCCTAGCTCAATTTGTACATAAACAGACCTTTTGGAGGTCCAAAAGCTTCTCAATGGGGAGGAATGATCTAGGTGGAACTAGAATACCTAAAAATTTCATAGTCTTTGAATTCATCCAAATCAGTATCATTGGATAGAGCTCGCTAAAACGGCCCTGACACAACTTGAATGGGCTCAAAAGGAGTCCGTATGCAGAAGTTATGCGTGGTCAAAGGTCTGGTCAAACAGGCGAATCAGGTATTCAAAAAGGCAAAAAATTGATCGTCTTGAAATGAGGCAAAAATGATGCCAAGTCATAGTGCTCATCTCGTTGATTTCGGAACTATATTCGGTTTCGAAAACGAAGCTCGTATGTGAAAGTTACGACTGGTCAAAGGTTGGTAAAAAATTTGACTCTGGTTGACTTTGATGATATCAGCATGGTGATGTGGCAGGTGGTGACGTGGCAAGAGTATATGACATGGCATAAATATGGATTAAGCCATATTTGTTAAAGAAAAAACATATGGTTTAAACTTTTTTTTAAAACAAAAGAGAGGATTTGGTGGGATTTTATCCCTTAAAATCCTCTTGCCTTCCCCATAAAACAAAGAGAGAAATAAAACCCGTAAACTTATATTTCAACAAATTAACCCCTTTAACCACCTTTCTCATATTTCAACGAATTATGATATTTTAAGGAGCTTAAAATAATTGGTTAAATATTTTTATAATTTAAAAGGGGGTTTAGAATATTTCAAGGATTATCTTGTAAGGCTCAAATTATAAGAGCCATTATTTTTAAAAAGGGGTTAGGATTACTTGAACGGATTTTGAAATATTTTTGCAAATAAGAGAGATTTGCAAAATTACATGTTGTACTTGGGAGATATGGGTATATTTGCAAAATAATATGGTTTTTGCCTATATTAGCAAATAAATTTGTATAAAGGGGGGTCTTATTTTCTTGTAAGGAGTAGAATTTTCTTGAAGAGAAATAATTGGGGTAAGTAATTTTTGGGGAGTTTTTGAAATATGCTAACCAATTTTTTCGAAGGATTTACACACAAAACTAGTACTAGCCAACTTGATTAGCATTAGCTCCAAATCGAAAACCAAACTTAAAAGAACTCACACCAAGAATGCACACTCAATCCCAAGGAAGGATAGGTGTTGTCATATGGCGGAGGAGCTAAAGAACAGTACTTGAAAGAAACAACTCTACGTCAAGAATGTGCACTCAAGATCCCACTGAGGGTGAGGTGCTAACATATGACGGAGTGATTAATTAAAACTTGAAACTAATAGGCGGATAACCAGCCATAAAGCTACAACAAACTAATTCATCCGCTGCGGCGGGCATCCACAGAATAGTGGGGATTCACCACTTGAGTGTGGGTACAATGATATAGCAAGTTCTTTCTCCGCACTGGCGGTAAACCGTCCAGGGGTAATTAATAGGAAATAAAACAAGTAGTTGCAGCAATAACATAGGTTGGATTAGTACTACTAATCAAAACCTTACAATTCAAAAGACTGCAAAAACAAGTATTACAATGATAGAGAAATAAGATTAGAAGAGAAGAATGAATTCTAATGATGTTTCTTTACTCTCCAATGATAGAATTATGATCAAAACAGAAAACATATGAATCTAATATAAAAACCTGAGTTCTGGAATTTCTTATCAGCAAACTGGAAATCAATAAAATATTCATAACTCACTCATTTCACCACCAAATCGAATGAGATTGAATGCAATGGACTTCTGGAAGGTAGGTGACCATGCTAGGATGAAGAAACAGCAACAAAACTTGGTCTTTAATTTTTGGCACACTTCCCAATGCAAGCTAAATGGTACGGCCTTGAGAAAGGGCGATTTTGTCTTTAAAAATTAGAGACTTCAAAATAAAATCTCAAACTTGGAGGAAAGGGGCGCCCTTGGCAGACAAATGCAATGCAAAAGTACCCAGAACCAAATGAATTTTATTCCAAGAGCTGCTAACAAAATTCACTTTCAGCTGTAGATGCATCAGCAACTTCAAAATCTGGAAATTTCATCAAACTTCAACTGTTGAGCACAAATCTGCTAGTCTGGATGAGAAGCAGCAAAGTCCAACTAGGTGTTGTATTTCAAACACGAAATTGGTTAATGGCTAGGAGGTAGCATCCTCGAAGCAAGGTTTCAATTGTCATTCCGACAGCATAACAGTATGATAACATGAAATGGATACAAGGCTGGAGTAAAATCCTTCATTAAATAGAAGCTCACAAAACTCTTCAAATTCCTGAGAAGCACACCAAAAGACATAGGAGTCTTTTCAAATTTCCAAAAACAATTAACTCCTCAAGATGGCGTCCCTTTTTGCATAATAAGAATTTTCACTTTATTTTAAAAGTATCTCTTTTAAAAGTGGCGTCCACTTATTCCAAGGCATTATGTTTTTTATTAATAAATCACCTCATGAAGGCGTCACCCTTCCAAGACCCTCTTTTAAACACAACTTAAAGTTGTTCTCCTAGGCCAAGGGGGTCAACTGCAATTTATAACCTCAATGCCTTTATTCATCATAAAAATGCCTTAAGAAGTCAGACATGAATTGCAAATAATTGCTCCAACTGGAAATGATGCATTGAAAGCTGACAAACTCCATACTGCTAAAAATAGAATTTACTATAAATAGTAAACTCTCAGAAATGCCAAAGAACCTTAGAACTGGAAACCCTAATTTTACCTCAAACAAGCCTACAGGCTTCCGGAATAGGCTGATGAGTGACAAAACAGATTACTGATGAGAAGGGAACATTACAGTTTTCTATGCTCTTGGTGAAAGGTGGAGAGTTCGAGTTTTTTTTTGAGAGAAAATTACAAGGTGTTTGCATACACCAAAAATTGTAAAAGAGTGAGAGATTTTGGAGAGATTATTGCAGGTTCTTGGAGCTTGGGTATTGTAACAAAGCATAATTTTGCTTGGCGATATCAATAAAGCGGTCCCAACATTGAGAAGCGGACCCGGAGACCTAGTCCACATTGGACGGACTCCGTTATCAATTTGCGTGTTTGGTGGTTGAGGATGCCACCAAGTTCCAACCTTGGATGTTTTATGCCATACCTCACATTATGAAGAAGACCGAGTTTTATGACTGGCCTACTTTGATTAGTGACTGCCTACATCAACAAATAACAGAATATTTCCAGTTTCATGTATTTCACATGGTGTCATATCTAGTCTACCTGGTGGCCTATCAAGGTCAATTCAGAGGATTGAACACCGAGGGATCTTTGAGCGTTCAACACATATATAATTATTATCCTCAGCTGGAGTTCACAAAGTCGTTGCACCACTACAAAAGGGTGAACGAGGCATTCTTGATGTACACAGTGCGTGACTTAGACAATGAATTGCACGTCCGCATCTCTTCAGTTGCTAGGGCAGCAATGGCGGAATGGGCAGATTGGTTTATACAGTTTCCTACCTTTACCTATCTCAGGGTTTATGGTTATTCAGGTGCCCCGCTAATGTTGCCAAGGTATCCGTCAGACGAGGTCATCTTCATGGAATTCTTGAGGCAAGCTCATGGTGTCCATACAGTTTTAAGAAATAGAAAGAAACCCTCTCTTCACTTTCCATTAGGGTTGGGTATTTATACATGCGGGACTGCTGCGATGCGGACAATTGGAGAAGAGTTAGATAAATTCGGTCTCAAATCCTACAGTGAGAGGCGGTCATTTGATCCTCATGGTGTCTATGCTGGCCGGTTGGAGAAGAACTACAATCACATACCCGCACTTGAAGATTTTTGGGCTAACTGTGCAGATGAGTTTGAAGTGCGAAGGCGTAACTACAGCAGGTTGACTCTCCATCAGATGAAAGATTGTTTGAATGAAGATATAGAAGGGCTCTCTGATGATGATGAAGATGTTCTTCTACCAATGTACACTCAGAAAAGAATCGAGGATCAGCCTCTTCCACAAGTTAATTGGGCAAACAAGGAATCTCTTTCAGTTGAAGACAGAACAAGACAAGTCATTGAGTATAGTAAGGTTTTCTTAGTGCTTAAAAGGAAGAACTCTATTCCAGTAGCAGAGCCGCCAAGGATAATTCCCTCTTCTTCCACAGCACAGTCAAAAGGAAAGGGTAAAAGTCAGTCTCAAGATGGCATCAAAGGATGTAGATCGAATAAAATGTAAAAGAAGGTTGGATTTCTCGCATAGTCATACTGAGAACAGCCTACGTAGATTCAAGTTCCTCTTGACGCAGCCCATACCTCAAAATGAAGCGGAGGAGCCACCTTCAACACATGTTCCTGTACCTTTGACGGGTTCATCACCAATTCACATTGATCTTGATATCGAAGATGATGAAGAGATCGCAGCAGTACCTCCTGAGGAAGTTAGTAAAGATACTACGGTGTCTTGGCTTGAGAACTCCTTAGGAAGGGTTAGGAGAAGGCCTTCATATCAGTGAGTGTTGATGATCTCGATAACATTTATCAGGAACCTCCTAAGAAGAAGGCAAAGAAGCAAGTTCACTTTGATAGGAATCCTGATAACGAGATTGTCGTAGAGACTGCAGTGCCCCCAGAAGATAAGAATAGGGATGAGGTGAACATGGATGATTTTGTCATGGTCAAGGCTAATCTTGGTAGAAATACCAGACATGCAGATTTGAGTCTCTTCAAAGTTGTATCCGAAAACCTTCATGAAAGAGTGCTTAAAGATGGAGAAGACAAGGCAGCCCTCAAGGCTGAAAATCAGCAGCTTAGGCTTTTCATTTCTAACCTTGCTCGTGGTTCTTCACAAGCAACCCAGTTGCTGCCCCAGGTCTTAGAGACACCAGCTGATCACCATCAGTTAAGACAGCTGGTCATATGTGGGAAAGAGACTCAGGAATGGATTGAGAGCTTCATTGTCAGAGGAAAGGAGATCTTGGCTCGGATGTTCCAGTTGAGAGAGAATGCTCATAAACTTCGTCAAAAGCATCCAAGGATTTGAACAAACATGGGCTGAAGTAAAACCTAGGCATGAGATTATCATTGTTGATTTAGACACAGCCTACGGTTCAGCAGTTTCAAAGGAGCACAAAAGACAAATCCTTGCATGGAGAGAACGTCATGTTTTCAAAGTTAAAACCTATGAGAGGATATCTGAAGAATTCATCACCTACAGGCAAAGGGTGGTTGAAGCTCTCCTTTTCATCAGTGAATTTGTCATAGAGATCCCCTCTCAGTACAGTCTTGAAGATGGTTCTTATGTCGGGCTTGAGGAGGTGCAAAATCAGTTCCAGAACGTTGTTCATAGTTGCAGCCCAGTTGGCGGAAGGATAGGTCATATTTCATGATGTCGGCAAAGTTCAATAAAGCGGCCAATGAGATTGAAGATTTCCTAAGATCTATGCGAGATGTGAAGATATTCTTGGGGTGTTTCTTGTTGATGGTATAGATGCACTTAGAACCGGGACCATATCTCCAGGACTTCCTAAGCGGATGTGATAGAGCTTTAAGCAGCTTTCTTCTAGAAGCTTTCTTTCCCGCTTTCTTTCTATTCTTGGAATAATCCTTATCCATTCTTTGAGGATAGAAAGAAGATAAGATGTAATAGTTGGCATTCCCGCCTGCTTTTTAGGGTTTCTTCTTTCTAGATTTAGTAATAAAGCTTGCTTGCTGAGCAAGCCCTAGATTGTGAAAGCAAGGAGATTTTAGGGTTCCCTACTCCTCTGCTTCTCTATAAATAAGAGCCTTTGCTCATTTATTTTTTTTAACCGTGCTGTGAGAACAAGCGAGCCTATTGTGCCTTCTATTTGTTGCTCAAGTATTGTTCATTTGTATTGTGATAAGCAAATTGTTGAGCCTCTTTAGCCAACAAGGAGTTAGTAAGATTGCTGTTTTCTATTGTGTTAAGAATAAGTTTGCAAGCCTCCTTAGCTGCAATTTCTTGTTCAAGGCATGTTAGAAGGGAGTTTTGTTTCAGAGATTTGAGTAATAAAATCATGAGCCTCTTTTGCCTTGGTCGAAAATCTCAGATTTCGGTTATCTATGTTATGCTTTCATGATCTTTATTTCAGCTTACAGTGAAGTGTGTAGGTGTTTGTTGGGAGAGAGATTATTAAAGTATTTTTGTCAGAGAATCTACCTTGTTAATTTCTAACTTCTCTTGCTCTGCTATTACTTGAGAGGTTAGGAACGTCTTTAGTCTAGGTTAGTCGTAGTTGAACTTCTTATCAGAAAATCTCAGCTGCGGCGTTTGTGTTTAAAAAACCTTGTGCTCTAAGCTGATCCAAAAGATAGGCAACTTAGTTTTAGTTTTACATTTTACACCATCTGAGCAAGAGGAGCTTCCCTCTAATTTGAAAGCGGTTTATCGTGCATGGCTGTCGTTTTCAAATCAGCATTCGAGGTGTAAATTTAAGCTCATTTCTGTGGTGTGTGTCACGACCCTGATATTACTTACTATAAATAGTAAGTTGCAAATAACAAGTCCTGAATCCCCTCATAAGGGCTCCCTAAACATCCTGTTAGCCTACGGGAACCGTAGTAACAGGCTAACCCTGTCTCCTCGAACCACTGGCTAGAAAGGGGACATTACAGTTGCTTCAAAGGTTGGAGAGAATTTGATGATGCGCAAGGTTCTATTTGGGCTTGTGTGCAAGGATAAGGATTTTATGGTTCAGGAAAAGTATCCTTCAAACTAATTGTAAGTCGGGTGGAAAGTGCCACAAGTTGATCATTGATGGAGTTAGCATTGACAACTCAGTGTCCATGGAGATGGTGTAAAAATTGGGATTGAAGATAGTAATGCACTCCATGCCACACAAATTTTTTTGGTTGCACAAGGGACAACTTATAGTGGCAAAGTCATGTCAATTTGCATTTCACATTGGAGGATATACAAATGAAGTATGGTGTGACATGATCCCAATGGATGCTTTCCATGTGTTACTAGGAAGGTTGTGGTAGCATGATGGGTGCAATACATGATGGCTGCAAGAGCACCATTACCATCACGAAGAATGGGAATAAATTTGAATTGTTGTTGAAGAAGGCAGAAGAAGAGTGTGTAAAGGGAAAAGTGATGATATTGTTAGCAAAGGAGTTCCTCAAGGAGGCGAGGGATTTCAAGGATTACTATGTGCTAGTTGTTAGGCCTACACAAAAGGAAGAATAAAAGATTGAGTCGTGCATCTCGAAGGATTTTGATGTTGAAGCACTGCTCTTATCATTTTTGGATGTCATGGAAGAAGGAATGCTAGGAGAATTTCTGCTAGTGCGTAGCGTATCTCATTGTATGGATTTGATTATAGTTCCAATTTACCAAACAAGGTGCTGTGTAGAATGAGACTCGACATGAGTGCAAAACCAATTAGACAAGTGGAAGAGTTATTGGAATGAAGTCTCATTCAAGAAAATGTGAGCCTTTCCATAGTGCTTGTAGTACTTGTGTTGAAGAAGGGTGGATAATAGCAGATGTGCACTCACTCATTTGATCAATAAAGTCACCATCAAGTATAGGTTTTCATTGCTAGACATGGATGACTTGATGGATTACTTGAGTAGAGCACAATACTTTTTGAAGATTGATCTCAAGACTAGATATCATCAGATCAAAATCTAAGAAGGAGACGAGTGGAAGATTGCATTTAGAAGAAAGGAAGGCTTGCATGAATGGTTGTTAATGTTGTTTAGGTTGACCAACGTGCCAAGTACGTTCATGACATTGATGAACAAAATTTTCAAGCCATTTTGTGGCAAATTTGTGGTATATTTGGGTGATATTTTGGCCTTTAGTAAGACAAGGGAGGAGCATCTTGTGCATCTACAACAATTTTTTGCATGCTTAAGTAGTGAAAAGTTGTGCATAAACTTGATGTGCAGTTTCATTAAGAAGAAACTGACATGGGATTCATAATATCTTAAGTCAGATTATGAATGCACTTGGAGAAAGTTTGTGTGATTTTTAAGTGGCTAGAAACAAAGAGTGCAATGAAAGTTTGAAGTTTCCACAAGTTGTCAAGCTTCTATGGGAAGTTCATCAAGAAATTCAATGACATATGTGCAACTTTGAGGCACTGCATGTGCAAAGGAGGATTTGAGTGGATAGTTGTCGCCAAGAGTTTTGAACTCTTGAAGAAAAGGGTAAAAGAGAAGCCAATGCTTGCACTCATATATTTTTCAAAATTATTTTAGGTTGATTGTGATACTAGTAGGAAACCAATTGGCATAGTCATGAACTAAGGGGGTAGGTCAATTGTGTTTTCTGGTGAAAAATTGAACGAGGCTAGGATAAAATGCTTTTCTATGACCAAGAATCTACACCATTGTTCAAGCTTTGCACAAGTGGAGACTACTTGCTACGGTGGAGTTTTTGTTGTACATTGACCACTAAGTGCTGAAGTTTATTAATAGTCAATTAAAGCTGAACCAGAGACACATAAGCTAGGTAGAACACCAATAGGGTTACTCTTTTGTGGTGAAGCATAGAGCTGGCACAATCAACAAAGTTGTAGATGCCTTGAGCAAGTGGCAGACATTATTGTTCATGATGATTGTAGAAATAGTGGGCATGGAGGGAATGAAGGATTTGTATGGTGCAAATCTGGATTTTGTAGATGCATGGAGTGCATGCATACAGCCTTAAGCCTTGAGCTAGAGACAATGACCCATATGAATCTTTCTTGTGTAGGAAGGATACTTGTTCAAGAAACAATAGTTGTGTATTCTGTGCATTTCAATGGGAGAGAATCTCATTTGAGCATTACACAGTGGTGGACTTGGAGGAAACTTTTATGTAGAGAAAACAAAGGTGATGTTAGATGAGAGGTATCACTAGCAAAGTTTGAGTAAATATGTGCGTAGATTTGTGGAAAGATGTCAAATCTACCAAACAACAAAAGGGGTGGCGTAGAACACTGAGTTGTATAAGCCACTGCACATACTAGATAGATCTTTGGAGGAACTGTCTATAGATTGTCATTGGATTGCTGTGCATGCCAAAGGCTAATGATTATATTTTCATAGTGGTGGATTGGTTTTCAAAAGTGGTGCACTTCATTCCTCGTCAAAAGTCAGATGATGTGTCTAGGATAGCAAATTTTTTCGTCAAGGAGATAATCTAGTTGCATGGGTTGCTGCATAATATTACATCAGATTGCAACATGAAGTTGGCCATTTTTGGTGAACCATGTGGAAGAAATTGGGTACACAGTTCAATTATAGCTTTGCTTATTATTTGCAGACAGATGGACAAACAGAGGTTGTCAATCTGCTCAGATGTCTGGGAGGAGAAAAGCCTGTACAGTGAGGCCATTTTCTTTTGCCAAGAAAGTAAACTGTTGCAAGGAAGATGAATAGTTGCCTGGTAGTTGGACTATTTTCTTTTTGGGGAGCCAAATGGTTGAAGGAGACATGAGGACCAAATCTATATAAAACCATAGATCCAATGACTCAGGGCTGGCCATTCTGGGAGTTAGTGGATCATTGGTTGACCATTGTAGGATTCACATTGCAGATAGTCTTTGTAATTGCATTGTAGTCTCTTGAGAGTTAGTAGACAAGTTCTGTAATAATATATATTTGTATTAAACTCATGGTGTTAATTCTCTTAAACATTTTTTGTGCCTTTCATTGTGTATTCTGCACATGTGATAACCAGTTGTTCATTTGACGGAAGGTGGAGTGCTCCACGGGTTGCAAGAAAAGCAAAACAAGCAGAGAAAACATTATTATCAGAGGATAAATTCCAGTGAGCATATTTCAGAAAAAAAAATACAGAGTTAACATCATCTAAACAGCAGATCAGTCATGTTGATCCTTTTGCAGCCCTAGCTGGATCAACACAGCCAAACTGACAATACACATGCAAGTTGCAACGGAATAACCTCAGAACATAACCCAGTTCAAAGGTAAAGACAGACTGACAGAGAAAGCCAATGATGCAAACTGACTAACTTGCACAATGACTACCTCAAAGGTCACAACTTGATGTAAGAATAATAATGGAGCCCAAGCATCTAGATGATCCAAAAGTCAGATGATGTGTCTAGGATAGCAAATTTGTTCGTCAAGGAGATAATCTAGTTGGATGGGTTGTTGCATAATATTACATCAGATTGCAACATGAAGTTGGCCATTTTTGGTGAACCATGTGGAAGAAATTGGATACACAGTTCAATTATAGCTCTGCTTATTATTTGCAGACAGATGGACAAACAGAGGTTGTCAATCTGCTCAGATGTCTGGTAGGAGAAAGCCTGTACAGTGAGACCATTTTCTTTTGCCAAGAAAGTAAACTGTTGCAAGGAAGATGAATAGTTGCCTGGTAGTTGGACTATTTTCTTTTTGGGAGAGCCAAATGGTTGAAGGAGACATGAGGACCAAATCTATATAAAACCATAGATCCAATGACTCGGGGCTGGCCATTCTGGGAGTTAGTAGATCATTGGTTGACTATTGTAGGATTCACATTGCAGAGAGTCTTTGTAATTGCATTGTAGTCTCTTGAGAGTTAGTAGACAAGTTCTGTAATAATATATATTTGTATTAAACTCATGGTGTTAATTCTCTTAAACATTTTTTGTGCCTTTCATTGTGTATTCTGCACATGCGATAACCAGTTGTTCATTTGATGGAAGGTGGAGTGCTCCACGGGTTGCAAGAAAAGCAAAAAAAGCAGAGAAAACATTATTATCAGAAGATAAATTCTAGTGAGCATATTTCAGAAAAAAAATACAGAAACATCATCTAAACAGCAGATCAGTCATGTTGATCCTTTTGCAGCCCTAGCTGGATCTGATTTGGAAGACATGGAGGAAATTCAAGACAGCCAAACTGACAATACACATGCAAGTTGCAATGGAAGAACCTCAGAACATAACCCAGTTCAAAGGGAAAGACAGACTGATAGAGAAAGCCAATGATACAAACTGACTAACTTCCACAATGACTACCACAAAGGTCACACCTTGATGTAAGAATAACAAGTGAGCCCAAGCATCTAGATGATCCAATAGATGCTATGTTGTATAAAGAAAAGGAAATTTTCCATGAACCCCACGGAATGTAATGTCCCCTTTCAGGTTTATCTTAAAGTTCTGTCTTTAGCCTTCCTCTAAGTTGCTTCTTCAACGGATTACGGGTATTATAATGAAATGATTTATCTCCTTCACCAAATCTGCATTCTATTCTTCTTCTCAAAACTTCATATATTCTTATTCACCAATCTGCTCTTAATCCTCTTATAAATCTGCGATAAATCTGATCACAAATCTGCTATAAAGTTTGTCTTTAAGTTCTCATTTAATCTTCCCACAATTTCTTCATAAATATCTGCAAATAAACTCTCAAGTTCTGCTCCTCATATGCTGTTGTACATGTGATATGTTTCTTTATCTTACCCACACCCTTTCACGTACAAGTCTGTATCTTACAATCTTTTCATACAAATCTGCATAAGATATTCTTCTTAATTCTTCATATCATCTTCTTGTGATCTCAAAATCAATGCTGTTCCAGATTACTCCTTAAGAGCATGCAATCCCTGATTATGAGAATGATTGATATAATAACATTATGCCTTAATGGGATAGCTGTTTCTGCATTCAACCTTTTTATCCAGGCGATTGACGGGGTGTTGTTCTTGAATATCATTGATTACTTATGCAGCCCGAATTAGAGGGTCAAATACTCCTTAGAAGCCATGTCGGTCTGCTATGGAAGATGATACCTATGTCTGCCAAAATCTTCCCTTTTATTATCCCCGATATGGCTAAAAGACGTGGTCTTTTAGGGATGTCTCTTTTAAAGTTTATCGCTGTTCTTTTGAAATGAATGATAATCGTTGTCTTAACTAAACTAAATTATATGGGCATCGATCCTTAATAAATGAATCACTGTATATTATAATAGCTTCCTTCTTTGTACGGCAGACTCCAACCAATTATTAAACAATGAATTTTGTCTTGTAATGCTGGAGACTCCAATTCTAATACTTGTGTTTGCCTTTTTCTATCCCTTGAATAATAATTGCTGTCCTCCTTTATTCTTAATCGCTGCCAACAACATGGGTCGTGGCTTAAGGTAATTGCTGTCTTGTTTGTATGGTTTATAGTATACTTAGTTAATATTATATTATAGTAATAATATCAGATTTTATATTTGTATTTATTTATTATGGATAATAATAATTTCTAAATTGCTAGTATTTATAATATTTATTATTTGACAGCCATAATTATAATGTTATTTTATGTTTTGTGTTTTATATTAATTTTATATATTTTTAATATCTATTATATCATAATGATTATAATATTTAATATTTATATTTTAATATTATAATGTTATATATAGATATTATAATTATAATATTATCTTTGATAATTATAATTATAATGGTATTGAATGGTTAATAATATCAATATGTGTCCTGTTATTTTAGTGCTACGATTTCGGGGACATGATATGGAAACTGTATTTGAATCCAACACAAACAAAGTTATGGGCAAGAAATAACATATATTGAAGGTCATAAATCAAACGACTATGCAGATTAGAGTGCTGGGACTGTTGACACCATTCAGTTAGGATAATGTGGAATCTGGATTATCTCATGAAATATGAGATAAGAATGATGTTTCAGTGGGACCTTGAAAACTTTGTATATCAATCTCATCAAACATTGCCATGGAGAATAATAACCATTTTTTTGCTCATGAATTTAAAGAGCAACAGAATAACAGAAAAACATTCCTCCTAATGGGAATAGTCTAATAGCAATTTTAGAACAACTCCAAGATAATAAAATTCAATAACCCCTACAATCTGATCATGATGGGGAATTTCAACATCATAAAGACTCCTGAAGAATAAAAAAAATGATTGAGGATTTAAGTGAAGGAGGGTGATGCTCACAAAGTAGTGGAAAATACCTCCCTGCTAGAAATGGAGTTTGATGAAGGATCCTAACTGGAGTAACAAAAGAAAAGGGAGAAGCTATATAGCTGAGAAGCTTCACAAAATAATAATTTTAGATGAATGGTTGATTTCACAAAGACATGTAAGCCCACACGTGTCCGACCACTCTCTGTAACCATTGGCTAATATCCCTTGAAATTTCTAGGAGAAAATGTTCTGCAAGCCTCAATTCCGCTTTTAAAATATGTGGCTTACCCTGATATTCAATGAAAATAGAAGTCTGGTTGAATGAAGTCAATTGAATATAGAGACAAACCGTAATCAAATTTATGGGTAAGCTAGATCTTCTCAAATTTAAACTCAAACAGTAGCACAGAAATTAATTTGGAAATACCCTCACTCAGGCTGCAATTATCAGCAAGGAACTAGATACAGTTCCGACTTAGATTAGAGATTTTGGCTTGACCAGTGTAAAAACCCAGAAAGGAACAAACTTCTTTTGGGAAAGTAGTCTGGTTGAATGAAGTCAATTGAATATAGAGTCAAACTGTAATCAAATTTATGGGTAAGCTAGATCTTCTCAAATTTAAACTCAAACAGTAACACAGAAATTAATTTGGAAATACCCTCACTCAGGCTGCAATTATCAGCAAGGAACTAGATACAGTTCTGACTTAGATTAGAGATTTTGGCTTGACCAGTGTAAAAACCCAGAAAGGAACAAACTTCTTTTGGGAAAGTAGTCGGAATGGTATCCTACCCTTGACACTAGAATTTTTTTGAGACCTTATAGCATACTCTGCAAACTCAGGGCTATAACAAACTTTCTGGTTGTTTGCATACTAGCAATACTAAGAGCGTTTAGAATTTGGTTTTGTTACATATAGGAAATCAGATTCCTGAGCTGGTGAAGTATCTTCTTGCACCTGTTGCCTTTGTATCGATAATTCGGTCCAACAACGGGGGACAAAATGATATTACATAATACTTGATCAGGTCAGCATACAGTAGCTTCTTACTTACGTTACTCTATGTCAGTTAAACTTCACTCTTAATAAAAAATTGGATTCAAGTATGGAACAACCATACATGGTCTAAGATCCAAGCTCTTGAATGGTTTGTCTTATATGGTAAGATTCGTACAACTGAAATTTACAGAAGCGAGGATGGAGTGGTCCTTTGATTTGTCCTAATTGTAATCAGGATGCAGATTTCATTCCCCATCTGTTCCTCTTCTTTCCTCTGGCTGAGGTTATTTGGAAGATTGCCTATCTCTTTTAACAGTTCTAAGCCACAAATTCCTCAATTTCTTAAGTCCTCTCAAATTGAAGAAGTAGAACTTTGATATACAAATTATCAAATGGATGCATAATATTATGTACCTACCAGATATATATTTAAGAAAATGTAAAATCTTACATATTGAATGTAAAATAAAAGAAAAAATATCAAATTGATAAAAAAATATGGAGTGATAGGGTATGCATATGACTAAAGGGAATGATGATAAGTTGCAACCCTGTGAAAGGATAGGTTAAGTTTCTAAATAGCAACTGTTGCTAATGAACTACACTTCATAGTTATATAACATGCCTTCTCATGTTGGAAAGGCATCAATGTAGTAGTCACCCTACCTTTTTTTTTTCACTTCCCTTCCAATATTCAGTTAATAGACATTCCATCCAGTAATTTGCGTGGTTGACAGAAATAATGTTTCATTTGTGATGTTCTGAGTTGTTTGGTTTGAGGAGTTTATATACTCATGTTTAAAAACAAATATCCATGCTCAAACTTAATAATCATAGCAAGTAAAGTTCAGGTGCAAACTGTAACAACAAAAGTAATGGAAACTTGGTGTAATAAGGTTGCTGATATGACAGCAGGATACATAAATTAGGATATGCAAGATTTCTGACCTTTTTACATAGATAATCAATGGAGTTTGACAGTAATATGAGCTTCCAGCATTTGCCAGCATTGATGACTATTTTTTACCAATTCTACAAACCTTCCATCCTCTCCAATACTCATGCCATGGGTCTGCAATGTTTCAGGTATTTATAATGGCTGTCTCAGACCTGCGCCAACCCACAAATGGTGTACCCAGCCTTCACATGTGCTCCCATACACCAACAGCAGCCTTATATTCTCATGCCCAGCTATAGGTGATGGACGGCTATCAATATGAAGGGACCGGCAGTCTCTAAACCCTTCAACCTTCAAAATGAGCCTCATGTCTATCCTAGAAGAGCTTCAACCCTTCAACAAGGTCACCTCTACTGCCCAGCAAGGAGTTTAGCCACTTATCCAATCGCTGCAACCTGCTCAAGGTAGTCCAACATTTAATTATCTCTAACGCCTCATATCTGGCTCATCAATGGCGGCTACCATTCATCTCCAACATTCTGAAGCATTTATATTCTGGTCAACCAGCATTGGAGGAGAACACCACGTCCACCATAAACCCACGATATGCAGTCCAAACTCATCAACTATTCCAAACATGAATCGAGCCTCCCTATTTCACTTGATGTAATAGTGGCCAACCATAAACAACTAATTTTCAAAGCATGGTGTCCTTATTCCCTAGCAATGTTTTCAATATTTCCAAACTCCAAAATAGTTTGTCTTCCGGCAACCCTTTGCAAAAACTCTATCAATTTTGTCTTAACTACAAGACTTCACAAAATTGCAAATCTTCAATCATATGTAATGTCCCCATTTTTGGGTTCTCTTGCATTGCAGTTGGTACCAACCTTCTAGGTGTGTGTCAGCCTTATCAGAGGAGTTATTTGATTTTACTAGTGAGCTCAGATGGTCTAGAGGACCTGTATGAGACTTTTCAAAGTTATTTCCGGCTTCTAGTGTGTTCTCCAAGATTCTTGGAGATGCGTCTATTTATAGTAAGTCACCCTATTGAGCTCGATTCTCAATATTCATCTCCAGTATCGCTCTTGTGCAATAGTTTTGGATCTCGATGCTTTTCGACAGTTTCCACAATTGGGGTGTGCATTAATGGCTTTATTTTAATTATATTACTAAGGTTGCTTAATATTATTTAAATTATTTAAAAAACACCTTAGTGTTATAATTTGTTGGAACCAGGATGAAAAGATTTAATTGTTGGGACATTGATAAAGTGGCTTTATGTGCTAGGAATAATTAAATAATGAAATAAATCACTTTTCGGAATATATGGCTTGTTTAATTAATAAAGTGATTATATATTGAGTTTTCCGAAAAGTTCTCGGGAAACTTATAAAAGGAGATATGGAGAGCTCTTTGGATTATGTGGTTTATTCTATTTTCGTTGATTAAAACTCTTATGGCTTTGGGAGATCGAACTTGGTTCATATCAACCTTTTGGAGGACAAAAACCCTCTTGGAGAAGATCAGTTTCGGTGGTGAGACTATCCACCCTGGTTGGTATAGGTGGAGTCATTCAAATTTGCAGTTGGGTTCATCATCTAGAGATTTTCGAAATTTGCCAAGTCCCAAGGCAAATTTCAAAGATATATTTTGATATTTTGAGTCATCTGCAAAAGAAGAAACAAGGTGATATATTTATTAGTTAGCTGCAGTTAACACAACTTATTTTGTTCATAGTTCATGGTACATGGTTGGACCATATTTCTATGGGAGCTGTACCTTTTTGTAAGTGAACAAGTAGCATAATGAAGTGCCATAATCAATGAATACTATATTATTTTTTTGTTATCAGCTATGGGCAAGGAAAAATTAATGCCATACCTTTCACATTAAAGGCACCGTAGAGTTTGAAATTTCAAAGGAGAGTTGATAAAGCTTTTTTAAAGCTTGCGCACCCAAGGAAAAGGAATATTGAGGGGTTGTGGCCTTATGGAGTCAAAGCCAATTTCCAGGGTTATCCCCTTTCTAGTTAGTGGATTGGGAGTTAGGGTTAGCCTATGACCTTGGTCCCCATAGGATAATGAGACGTTTAGGGGAGCCTTTGGAGGGTATTTAGGTTCTTCAACAGGCTTGGGTATCGCGTATACATCTCAGTGACTCAGTATTTTGATTGGTGGGCCTTTTGAAGGTAGTTCTAGAGCGCATTGTTCATACCTACTATTTATAGCAAGTTATACTAGGATTAGTGGTCGCCATGATAGTAGTTGGAAATCGTGTTTGGATCACTCTTAGGGGTTATTGTCAGATTATTATTGAGAGTTGACAATTTAATTAAATTATTAAAGTCAAATTACTTTAATAATATTAGTTATTAAAGTGACTTTATAATTTAATGTTATAAAGTGACTTTTAATATAGTAACTTTATAATTTGGCGTTATAAGGAGAATAAAGTGACTTTTAATAAAGTAATATATTTTAATGTCAGTTTATGAATATTTTATTAAAAAGGCACATGTTTTAAAAAAAAAAAATTATTTAAAGAATTACATGGCCAAAAGTGGCGTTGGATTTTGAGAGGAGAATTATATTCTTTTTTAAAAGTGAATTGCCAAAAGGTGGGCATTGGGTTTTGAGAAGGTTAAAAAGCAAAAGCAAATGATTATTCATTCATTCATTGTTTATTTGCAAAAATGGAGAGAGCTAAGCAATAGGGTTTGTTGGTTTGGAGAATCAAGCTATTTTGAAGATGAAATCCCTCGAATAGGACATAGTTTGTAGGTGTGAGAGACCACCCAAGGACTCTTAATTGAATAATCTCACACAGGGATTATTATTTGAGCATTAGAGGATTTAGGGAAAGAATAATTTAGAATTACAGAGTTTCTTTGCATATCAGAAATAAAGGGTTCTTGGTTAATAATTGCAGATTGCACTTCTACAATTGGTACGTGATAATTGGCAGTTGCTGCATACCCTTTTCTGGCACATGGGAGATCTTCAAACAGGCCATACAAGAGCAGATTGCTTGCATTGACTTGGCCGTACAATTCTACAGTGTTAACAGGGGTTTCAAACAGCAAAAGGATACCATCTAGTGGCATGTGTGGGTTCTTGATCAGGCCTTACAGCCTGAGTTGGATGTGTGACATTCAAGATCAAATCAGTCCGTTTTAAAAGAAGCAAACATTCAGATTGGTGGCTTCTAGGGTTTAAGATCAGATCTGCAGTAGTTTTGAGGTGCAATTGAAACATTTTGGTGAGTGGCACTTAGGGTTTTGTGGATCAGATTTGATGGTCAACTAAATTAGACCTGTAACTTTGCTAATCAATAAATGGGTATGTTTTGAAAACATTCTAAATGCAATAATATCAATTGGGTTCCTTTCTATTTGTGTGTTTCCTTATTATTTTAGCATTTCCACATTTATTTCTTTATTTGCATCATATCTGGCAAAAACACAAAAAATCAGAAAACAAATCAAACAAAAAAAAATTCAAATCCAAACCCCAAGGGGACATCATAGTGGTATCAGAGCACAAAATTTTTTGCCATCCTGTGCAGTTAATTCATGAGTGAGAAAGAATAGACATATCACAGAGGTTTAAGACCATGGCAACCTTCGCAGCTGCCAAAAGGTGAGACTATTTCAGGAGTTTTGGGTATTCACAGTTCTCTAGGTTTACCCAGGTGTGCTTCTAGTGATAGTGAGAGCATTACTAGAGCCACGACAAATAGAGAAAAGAGACATGCTAGCTCCCTTAGCCCCAACTCTAGAACAAAGTGGAAGTTTGACACTATGTTGGACATGATGGCAGATCTCTTGCATAAAATGAATTAGAACACTACCCTTGGCCATACAATGCGTCTTGAGGAGATGGGTTGCTCCCATGCACAACTTGAGGACAGGCAGAGGACCCCACTCTTCCCCACATGTAGGCCCCTACAATCTACTTTCACACGTAGGACTTGTTAGAAATATTGTCATTGATGTTAAAATATGAAGGCAGATGGCTCATATTGTCATTGAGGTCAAAGTGAAAATGGTGGAGTCATTTGTGTCAAGATAAGCATGACTATTCAGTTGAAGATCCATTAATAAAAGATCAGATTGAAATCCAAGATCAAGTAAATCTGAAGAAAGGAGTGTAGACAATATATTTGGAGATCAGATTGAAATCTCCAAGATTATTTATCCTCTTGGAGATATGAAGCACCTTCGATCAAGTTTTAAAGATATAAAGAACCTTTCATTCATAATACGTACTGCAGCAAGTTATGAAGAGCTTTTTATGATTTTCATACGTATAGCAGCATATAAAGAACAGGATATGCAAAAGAAATCATCAGATTCAGTTTTATGCTCACCTATTTCAGGCTCAAGTTGAGATTTGAAAGAAGAATCTGACCAGATATGGTTAAGTCTTTTAACGATATTTGATATATTGCCAAAGCACAAATATTGTAATGGAAATATGATAGGAGTGAAACAAACTATAAAATCAATACAAAAGCAATACGTATTTGTTAAAGACAACGTGTGAATGAAGAAGGTAGTGTAATCTGTATTAAGGAGATAAAGCGAGCATTTGTTAAAGACACGATAATCTGTATTAAGGAGTTATAGCAAGCATTAAGAAGCATTAGAAAGATATGATTTAGTTAATCTGAAAAATCACGAACTAATAAAGAGTTGCTACGGGAAAAAATCAATATTAAAAAGACACGATTCAGTCAGATGAAAAGGCACGTTTTTATTAAATCAACAAAAGATTTGAACCTGTTCAGTAAATCAAATTGTTTCTTCCAAAATACAAATGTGTTTTGTTAAGTCGAATGACACAATGAAGAGAGGCGGCTGGTCAAAGAGTCTAAAAGACGTATTTGCTAAAGACGTCTCTTCTAAGAAACACGATCATTGTGAAGAGTTGATAGTCCATTGAGAAACGCTGCAAAAGGTGAAGACTTCTCTCTTTGAAAAGATACGATCTTTCTAAAAGAAACTAGTTTTGAATTGACTATCCTGGAGGGCCACGTCTTTATGAGTAACTCGACTCTACAGACTAATAAAAGCAGAAGTAAAAGGGTGCGATTCATTCTTGGAATGATATGATTAAGATAAACAAATAATTCTGAAGCGGTTCCTTGAAAAGTGCAGTATATGAAAAGATAGATTTGGAGAGATTTTTCAAAGGATACAAAATCAAGAAGTACTCTTTCATCAAAAAGTTGCAATTTTTGAGTAACATATATATTCAATGTTCATTTCAGTTTTGGATGTGTGGTTGTAGAGAATAAGTAGTTCAGTCAAGAGTCCCATCTTCTTGTGTGGGCTTAGGGTGATATCTTTCATCACATAAAGCAGATTGGAGGATAGGGACAGTGCAGATCTGATTGAAGGCAGTCATCTTACATCCATCAAGTCAAGGTTTGGTGCCTTGCATTAGGGGTTGGTGCTCCTCGTAGGTAGGTGCCTACTAAATTTGTAAAGGTTTAGGTGTTCCTTGTAGGTTGTATCCTACTAAATCATCTTTCTTGTAAATCTAGTAGGTTGGTGCCTACTTCCTTGTAAAAATCATTTCAATAAGGTTGTGTCAACTTGTGTAAATTGGTTCATATCAAAAGTTGATTGTAATAAGTTTGAAAAAGATTAATAGTTAAAAGTGTGTGTTGATTTACTGATTCACCCCCCCTCTCAGTAAATCTTTTGTGCTCTTCAGGACTGAGGTACATAGGAGTAGCTTCCCGAATAGTAGGTGTCCATGGTTGATGAAGTTAGGGTTAGCCATGCAGAGTATATTTCACTTCCTCCTGATATTAGGAATTTATTGACTTTTGAGCAATTCTTGAACTAGCGGAGATAGAGAGCAGTGGCAGTTGGCAGGTTAGAGACCAAAGCACCATAGGGGACCAGAGACTTCCGGTAGGAAATGGGAAAGATAAATTTGGAGTATTTCGATGGTGGAAGTAGATGCACAACATGTACTTGGGTTCAAAAGTTAGATAATTACCTCTCCTGCCCATGCCTGAAGAAGAGGCAATTAGGTTTGCCACGTTGCATTTGGATGGCTTGGCTCACGAGTGGTGGTACCATGGATTGGTAACATTGGGGGCACAAGTCCATTATTTCATATGATGAGTTTACTAATAAACTCATCAAATGCTTTGATAGGAGAGATCCAAAGGTTTTCTTTTGAGAGCTTGCACAACTTAAGCAGACTGGATCATTGGAGTCTTACATTTTTGAGTTTTAGAGATTATCAATGATGGTTACGGGCATCATAAAGAGGAGATTAGTGGTACTCTTCAATGAAGGTCTTTTGGAACCTTTTACGTGGGTGGATTAAAGGCTTTGATATCCTCCCTCATTACAAGATGCTATGAAGAAGGCATGAGACATGGAGCTTGCTGCCCCAAAAAGCAAGTTTCTATCAAAACCATTTTGTTTTTCAAAGGATAAGATGCAAAATAAATTTTCAGACCAGCAAAGGAAACAATTACAAAAACTCAATGATAACACCATAAAAGACTTGAGAAGACAAAAATTATGCTTTAAATGTAGAGGACCTTGGGAACCGGGTCATCAGTGTCCTTACAAGGGTGATGTAAATCAGATGGAATACTTTTTTGCTAATGAAACTAATTCTGAAAATTCAGAACAGCAGTCTGATCGGGAAGAAAATGAAGAGGAAAGTGCATCTGAAGAGTTAGAAAAAGAAAAGGAAGAAGCACCACCTATAGCACAATTCTTGAGCATTCAGTGAGAAGGGTCTTTCAGGATTAGAGGGATCTTGAGTGGGCAGTGTATGATCACTTTTCTCGATACAGGGGCCACTCATAACTTCATAGATGAGGGGCTGGTTGCTAGATGTGGCCTCAAGACTGAGGAATTTGAGGGATTTAGGGTGAGAGTAGCTGATGTTTTCACTCTCAAATGTAATCGGAGGATCCCAAATCTCACATTGCAGCTGAATGACTATGAGTTCCAAGCTGATTTCTATGTTGTTGGCATGGGAGAGATGGATGTTGTACTTGGGCATGAAATGGTTTCATTCTACTGGGGACTTTATCCTCAACTTGCGAGCTATGGAAATGAAATTTGAGGTTAATGGAAAAAAACATGTGTTGAGGGGTATGTCAGAGGGGAGTCTTCGGGTTATTTCACTTAGGAGGGCAGAGAGATTGATCAGGCGTGATCAAGTTGAGTGGGCTGCAGAGTGTTTCACCTTGCCATCACAGGTAGAGCAACAAAAGCACAATTATCCACCAGACATACAAGCATTGTGGGACAAGCACAGTAAGGTGTTTGAGAGCTTACCACATGGGAGACCTCCCAATAGGGGAATTGAGCACATTATAGAGTTAGAGGACGACACCAAGCTAGTCATTATCACTCCCTACTGGAATCCCAAGAAGATGAAGGATGAGATTGAGAAGACGGTAAAGGAACTTCTGGAGATGCGTCACATTAGACCTAGTAAAAGTCCTTTTGCATCTTTCGTTGTTCTGGTGAAGAAAAAAGATGGCACCTTGCGGATGTGTATCGATTATAGAGCATTGAATAAGAGGATAATTTAAAACAAGTACCCAATTATGCGGATTGATGAGTTGATCGATGAGTTGTACAGAGCAAGTTTTTTCTCCAAGATAGATCTTTGATCCGGATATCACTAGATTCGGGTTAGAGAGGAGGCTGTGGAGAAGACAATGTTTTGTTGTTATTATGGACACTTCGAGTTCCTAGTTATGCCTTTTGGCCTAACCAATGCTCTCGCTACTTTTCAGTCCTATATGAACAGGGTCTTCAGGGATTAGCTGAGGAAGTCAGTGCTTGTCCTCTTTGATGATATGTTAGTCTTCAGCAAGACTTGGGATGATCATTTAGCACATCTGGATTTAGTGTTGGGCACTTTGGAGAGAGAGTCTCTATATGCCAAGGAATCAAAATGTGACTTCGGCATGAGAGAGTTGTTGTATTTGGGGCATATCATCAATGCTGAGGGAGTCAAGATGGATCCAGAGAAGGTGAAGGCTATAGTTGACTGACCTCCTCCCACGAATCTCACACAGCGTAAGGGATTCTTTGGGCTATGTGGTTTCTACTCTTTGTCAAGGGCTTTTCATAGTAGGCAGCCCCACTTACGGACTTGATGAAGAAGGGGGCATTTATTTGGACTCCAAGGGCACAACGGTGCTTTGATAAGTTCAAATCGTTGATAAGCTCATGTCTGATACTTGCTATTCCAGATTTCACACATCCTTTTGAGCTACAGTCTGATGCCTTAGGAGAAGGCATTGGTGCAGGCTTGATGCAGGATAAGCATCCTATTGCATTTGAGAGCAAGAAACTTCAGGGTCCTGAGAGAAGTTACAACATTTATAATAAGAAAATTTTAGCCATAATGCACGCCTTGTCTAAATTCAGACGGTACCTGGTGGGCAGAAAATTTGTGAAGACAAATCATAATAGCTTGAAGCATTTCCTAAGTCAGTGTGACCTCTTGGCAACAAAAATGGGTCAGCAAGTTGTAGGCATGTGATTTTGACATAGCTTATGTCAAGGGTAAGAAAAATGTAGTTGTTGATGCTCTTTTGAGGAGACCTTACTTGTGCTCTCTAGGTGAGGTTGTAGATGATTGGAGAGATTTGATTGCAGCTGAGTATGCTAAGGATAAGTGGGCTTCCGATCTCATTGATGGTATAGCTGTAGATGATAGATACACCCTTGTAAATGGCCTCATCATTTACAAAGGGGGGATTTTTCTTGTGCTTGAATCCTCTATGAAGAAGAGGATAATGAGAGCCTTTCATGATGTCCCTATGGAAGGTCACCCAAGTTATTTTAAAGCCTATAGGAAGATTAGGGAACGATTCACTTGGAAAGGGCTCAAATCAGAGGTACTCAAATATGTGAGAGAGTGTCCTACATGCCGGCAGAACAAACATGAGCACTCTCTCCCTGCAGGATTATTACAACCCCTACCCATTCCTAATCGGAAGTGGGAATGCATATCCATGGATTTCATCATGGGGTTGCCCAAAGCCCAAAGCAAGGACTGTATATATGTTGTTGTTGATAGACTCATAAAGTTTGCACACTTCTTTCCAATTTCAGCGACCTACACAACAACGCAGGTTGCTGATTTGTTTTTTAGAGAGGTATTCAAATTACATGGGTTGCTTGAGCGATTGGGACAACAAATTCATGAGTCATTTTTAGTAGGGAGCTATTTAGACTCAGTGGCACAGAAGTTCAGAACTCACTCCGAGCACGAGCTACCACCCGCATACGGATGGGAAAACATAAATAATTAATAAATGGGTGGAGGGATACCTCAAGAACTACATTGCAGGGCAGCAAAAGGCATGGGTCAAGTGGCTGCATTTATGAGAGTATTGTTACAATACAACATACGACATGTCTATACAAATGTCACCATTCATGTCACTCTATGGCTATGACACTCCTAACTTCTTGGACTTGTTATTTGGAGATAGTAGGGTGCTTAGCACCAAGGATTTGTTATAGGACAGCTAGGCATCATGAGATCCTTGAAGGAGAATATACAAAAGGCACATAATCAACAAAAACAGTATGCAGATCAGTGTAGAGTTGAGCGTTCCTTCGAGGTGGGTGACATGGTATATCTTATGTTGCAGCCTTACAGACAATCCACTCTTAGGAAGAGTGGCATCGAGAAGATTAAGCCATGTTACTATGGTCCATTCCCAGTCTCCAAGCGGATTGGAGAGGTGGTTTATGAGTTGGAGTTGTTGGCAGAGAGCAGGGTACACAATGTGTTTCATGTCTCACGCCTCAAGAAGGCAGTGGGGCACAACGTGACACCTTCTACAACATTACCACCCTTGGATGAGGAGGAGAAATTGGTTCTTATTCTCGAGGTTATCATTGATACCAAGGAGCACAAATTGAAGAGAGTTATTAGGGAATACTTGGTAAAGTGGAAGGACCTACCAGTAGAGGATGCAACTTGGGAGAACAAGGAGATATTTGTAATGTCCCCTTCCTAGACAGTACCTTCGTGTCAGTGGTTAGCCTATTATCCAGATCCTCGTAGGCTGGTAGATGTGTTTAGAGGATCACTTGAGGCAGTTATCCAGCGTTGGGAACATCACTCCAGCGGTTGATTCAGGTTTGGGCCTTTGCAGACTCTTTTAGAGTGGTTTTTCAGATACTATTTATAGTAAGTCAGGTAGGCGAAAGCTGCTATTTTGGGCAGGGCACCTGGTTCAGCTAGTCAGCTCAGTTTCGACCTAGTTTGATGATCTGATGAACATACAATGTTTACTTGGGCATTTAATATTTATTAAATGTTTATTAATTTGACTTTATAATATAAAGTCACTTTAATGAAATATTAAAATTATTAAATGGCAAATTATAAAGTATTTTAATACTTTATAAAAGAGGGGTTAAAATAATAATTAAAGGAGCATTTAATTATTAATCAAAAGAGGACGCCATT
>VDFB02092951.1:0-25150 GCA_007258455.2 Sequoia sempervirens
TCTTACCAACTAATGATCAAGACATGCTTTCTACAAAATCTCATGATTCCCTTCCTCATCAAGATCAAGATATGCTTCCATTCAAGGATACCCTTTCCTCCCATGAAGATGTTTATCCTTCTCATGATTAAGATATTCCTTTCATACCACTTCATAATTATTTTCCAGAGTCAATATCAAAACCCCATTATCTCTCCATCTCAAGAGGCCTATCCACACCTATTCCAAGCTATCCATGAACCCCACACTTATAAATTGGGATCCTCCACCTTTATCCATTCTGGTTTACTTCCAACACCTATCCTCTCATCCATATCATACCCTCCCCAAAATGGACTCACATATTGTTTCATAAACAATACATATCCCATTAGTAAACGAATGTGTCAAAATATGAATTACAAAGGAAAAGGATTAGGCCTTCATGAACAAGGTATCCTAGAACCCCTTTCTATTGAAAGAAACCCATATCACCACGACCTTGATTATATTCCTAAGTGTCCTAGTTCATCAAACCTTCCATCTATCATAGGTCCTCATTCTAGTTCATCAAACATTCCATCTATCCTAGGTCCTCATCTTAGTACATCGAACCTTCCCTCTATCCTAGGTTCAT
The DNA here is from genome assembly GCA_007258455.2 of Sequoia sempervirens. Classification (NCBI taxonomy): domain Eukaryota; kingdom Viridiplantae; phylum Streptophyta; class Pinopsida; order Cupressales; family Cupressaceae; genus Sequoia; species Sequoia sempervirens. Next base: position 617 of record VDFB02092951.1, read on the forward strand.
ATCCTATTTCTCAAGAATAAAAAGGGCACACATCCTTGATTCCCTTTCAAAATTCTACCCACATTAACTCATCCATAAGACTTCCATATCATTCATCTCCATCCACCCCTCCCATTGCTCTTGGAAGAAATTTAGGTGCCAAATATCAAAATTTTCTATATCAAAATCCATCAAAGGATCAACATGTGTCTCCTTGAGACGTAATAAAATAGAATAAATTTGATCCAAAATCAAAAGAAATTTTCAAAAGGTCACAAATGCCCATCAAAGCAAAAATGAAATTTTCAAAGACCACAAAGGTCCATAAATCAAAAAGAAAAATGTCAAAGGCCACAAAGGCCCACAAAGGAAAAATCAAAGTCAAAAGTCATATGGATTCCTAAAAGTCTCATAGAAGCAATAAAATCTAAATTGGCATCCAAATTTGCTAATCCAAAAGCTTCCTCCAATTTTCCATCTAATAACCTATCACCTTCTAAATCCATTTTTCCTCCATCACTCCACCACCCTTTAAGATTATTGTGCAGATTGATCTTTCCATCCATGGGCTCGTGCAATCTTGCATCAACCAAATTTATTTTATTTTAATTTGGTTTGGTTTTCAATAAATGGTTGCCACAAATATTTGTAATTAATGTAATAATGTAATTTTAAATTAAATTACATTAACAATTCATGTTGAATGATTATTCCAAAAAAGCAGGTGTTGCAAAGGAAATGGAAGTGCAAAAATTCAAAATTTGGATTTTTGCAAGTTAAAGGAGATTTTTAAGATTTTAATTTAAAATAAAATCTCAACTTCCACAAATCCCTAAAAAATAGGGACTATCAAAGTGGGTTCCCATCTAATCAAATTGGAAACTTTGATGAGTGAGTTCAATTTTGGAAACTGCCGGTAAAGTGTGTGTGAGACTGGTTGCTTGCACAAGTGAGAAGTTTGATTTTTGATTTCTTTGAATTTCAATTTAAAAATTATCTCCTTGGATTTTTGGGAAAGATGATTTTTGAGTTTGAAATGGAAATGAAATTGAATTTCATTTCATTCCAGCAGATTTGGAAAGTTTGTAATAAAAGATAATTCATTTTAGAATTTGAAGTTAGTTTTCAAAGGCAGGAAACTCACAATGAAGGTGGATTTTTCTCTAAGGAGAAATTGCAGCAAAGTATGAAGGCTTCAAGAATTTTATTGCAGCCATTGTTGAGGAGTGGCAGAGTGTGCATGTGGGTTGGTTGTAGTGCTTGAGAAGCACACAAATTCTATGGAATGTTGCAGATTTTTGTAATCAATTTTATGATGTTGTAAAGGGAATATGTGGTTCCCATAGTCTCATTGAGACTTTATTATTTTGTAATTGCAGATTTTCCATTTTAATGAAAGTTTCATGTTGTAGTTTCTTTCATACTTGTGTTTGTGTTGAAATTAAATCAGCAGAGAGGGTTTTGTGTCACCCCTTCACCTTCACTTTCCATCTATCCAAATAATAGACCTTCAACCTCTATCCATTGTATCCAGCATTCGTCAACATTCATCCCCATCATTCTCCTCTAATCCAAACCTTTGCATAAGTCCTTAGATTCTTCCATTATATCATTAATCTTCCAACATTTAGGAGTCTAATTCCCATTTCCATGGTTTATTAGAGGGATATTTGTTTGTGAAACTTGATGCTTAAGTCCTTCCTCCATTTCCCTACCTTCCATATCCTAACTTCTATATTCCTCTTGCACTCTACACTTAGGGACAAGTTTAGATCCAATCTTATCATTCATGGTCATTATCCTTTCTATGCTCATTCCTTACATTTCCACCTTTGATCTTGACAAGGTGGGAGATCTTCTTTAAAATCATATATCTTATCTATTGCTTTTTCCATATCTTTCGTACCATATCTTTCACCTTATCTATATTCCATCATTCTTACTAGATACATCCTTTCTTCCCATCCTTGGTCTTGATGAGGAATAGGGGAAAAATACTTGGGCCTTGTGTTTGTATCTTATCTAGTTGATCTTGATCATACCATTCATTATTTTTATCCTTGCTTTCTTCCATTCCATATCTCCTAGCTTATCAAAATCCATGTCACCATGTCCCTTTGCAACCTTGAATCTTATCATGCACATCATATTTGAGCCTAGCTACAAAACATTATCCAATCCTCATATCTTTTGTCAGTCAATCATCAAAAGAACATAAATCTTATTGTACTTAGGGGAATCAATGATCCCTGAGTACTTATCATCATCATGCCTTATGGAATCAATCAACTATTGTATCATCTTTCAATATTAAGAGATATGTTTCTTATGTGACATGTTTTTCAATGAATATTTCATTTTGATCTATCATTTATCCATGGTTGCATTACCTCTATTGTGGGGAATCATGTTCCTTCAATCAATCATATCATATCATTCCATAACAAAAAAAAAAAAATCAAAAAAAAAAATCAAAAAGACTAAAAAATGCAATAAAAACATATAGTGAAAACCTAGAAACAAGAGCTATTTGTTATTTGAATCAGCTCTCCCATCTATTTGGACTCATGTCATGGTAATTTCTTTCACCATCATCATTTTGGCATCCATTATCATATCATATAATGTGGTCATGTCTCACACTAGCTTGGGGACAACATCTGATATCATTGGGGGCAATAAATCTCGAGCTTAACAAAATGGACAAATGGTAGGAAGACAAACAAAAAAAACAACGATCAAAACACAAAACAACATGGAATATCAATCATCATCAGAAACACATTGGCCATCCATAATCACAACAGAAAATCCAAAAACAAATCTAAAAGTTAGTCTCAAAAAGTCAAAATAAGAGCTTGTGTTAGTTGAACTACGTAGTCTCTGCATGTATAACACAGGAAAGGATAATCATTGATCAGCCTATGAGGCCCCTAGGATAGGTCTTTAGGTTAGGTTTGATTCAAAATCTCAGAAAGTCACAAAAACATCAAAAAATTAAAATCAAGATGGATGATCTAATCTGAATAATGATTGAATACTATAAGAAAATGTGAGATATGTTGTACTTTTGATCATTGTTATCATTTATTTGGAGCAACTCAATGATGTATTGAACTAGAGAAGTGAGGAAGAAGAATGTTATTTTCTTTTTCTGTTGTTTGTGAGTTAATCATCATTACTGTGTGAATTGTCATGAGACATGCTCTATAAAGTATCATTGATGACATTCCAATTCACATAGAAAAGTGGTTAATTCTTTTCTATTTTATGCAAGAAATGCTTAGGTCATCTTGGTTTAATTATACCTCCATGCTTTTGTTAGCTTGCAATATCAAAAATCATGAAAGAAGTACTCAGGTCATCATGGTCTAACTCATACCATCAATGCTTGTACTCACTTTCAACATTTTAAAAATATCAATGATGATACAGAGCACAATAAAAGTACTGTTAAGATGCCAATTCTTGCATATGAAAATTTGCATGGTTAAATTAGATTGCATTCATATTACTTTTGCATCTGCATTATAGATTTTCCACATCAACTAATGATATCTAGATATCAGTCTACACCAGATGTAGAATCATGTCCCACGTCTTTGGGAAGAATTCTAAAATCCTCCTATGATCATAACATATTGCAAATCAACAATATTATCAATCAAAACTCAATTAGCCTATCAATCTAATCGGCTCCGATGATACTTTGATCAAATCTCGTGAGCGACTATCATTGAATCTCCCCTATCATGAGGTCAATCATCAATCTATTATTGATCCTCGCCTATCATGAGGTCAAACATCAAGCTATCATTGATCCTCGCCTATCATGAGGTCAATCATCATATCATTGATCACAACTATCACATCAACATCAAACACAAGGAGGCAACATAAGGCATCAATTTAATCAATTTTGAAGAGTCAATCTTTCTGCCAGAGATAAATTATTTCAACACCAAATCTTCATCAAATCTTCATCAAATCATCGAAAAAGCTCATAAAAAATTGAAAATTTCCAAAAAATCAAAAAAAAAAAAAATCATCAATTTATCTCCTAAGGGGGCATATATATCCATCAATCACCTGAAAATCATGTCTGGGGCACACTGAAATTTTTTTGTCAATACTAGCAGTAGCAACAACAAAATTTTCTTTGAAGTAATGTGTAAACACATCACTTCAAAGAGGGGCAAAATGTATACACCTAAAAATGGTCTAGAGAATATAATTAATTAAATAATGATTTATTTGATTAATTAACCTAAATTCATCTACTTAGTAAATAAATAGAAATATTTATTTATATTAAGCTCAATTAATTCTTCTATTTTATCATATTATTTTCCTCTTAAATAAATAAACAAAATTAAATACTTTTGTTTTATTTAATTATTATCATTATTATTTCTTCTATACTTTATCCATTAAATTCTATCTTAAATTAAATACACAACTTCAATAATTTGTGTTATTTAATTATCTTATCATATTTCCTCTTAATTAAATAAAGATATCCCAAAGTTTATTTAACTAACCATATTCCTCTTTATTAAATAACCAAATATCAAATATTTGTTTTATTTAATTAAATCTTCCTATTTTGCTAAAATTGAATAAATAAAAAGTATTCAAATAAAGGCATAAATAAAAAATTCCTCTATTTACTCACCAATAAAATTAGATTTTTTAAATCTAATTAATGCAACTGGCATTCACGGAAAAGCCTCGAGGACAAACCTGCAGGCAATCCTCTCAATCTTCTTCCTCTGATTTTTCCTATCATCTTGCCTGGTGTTTTCATGGGGAGGAACAATCCCTATGATCAGCTCTACTTTTTCAATCTCTTACCATTCAAATCTCCAGATTGAATCTTAGCCTTTGTTGTGTTGTCTCTGTGCAAATGTACTGTCGTAAATCTATAAATACAACTTCTTTTCACAGGAAATGCATCCGAGAATTATCATCTTTTATGCAAACTTACTCTGCAAGAATTAGCACTCAAGCATCTTAAGCATAGCATCAGTATCTTTAGCAATAGCATCATAGCATCACAACATCAGTAGAATTCACATCATAGCAGCATCATAGTTTTTACTGTAGCTTTCATCCATCAAGCTTCATTTACAGTAGCATCATAGCTTTTTAGTTTCTTTATCAATCATCACATCATTGCATTTAGCATCAATTCCATTCTCTAGATAGGCATTTTAAACAGTTACAGTGCTTACAAATCTAAGAGCCCTCTGTGACTTGATAAATCTTTGGAGATAGGAGACAATGAGATGCTTTCAAGCTTTCTTGTGTTTTAAATTAGTTTAATTCATGTTTAATCTTGATACAATGTTTCATTAAGAGGTGTATTTAATTGTTTTAGTTTACTTTTCCACACTTACAAGTATCATTTTTCATTTCAATCCTAGTTTTTAAAAACCTATCTCCTAAACATTGGAAACCCATGTTGACATCAACACAACTGTATTTGCATTCATAGAAGAGAAAATTATATATACTAAAAGGAGTAAAAAAATGATATTTTGATGACTCCCAAATGATTTTTTGGACACAAAGTGATGATGCCATGACTTCCCCAAGCGAAATTTTTCCAATGATTTTTTTTGTCTTCTTGGATTTCTTCCCTTCCTCTTTAAAAGACAATGATTAGGTTTTTCAAAGGGTTCTAATAGTCATTTTTCATTTTTATATATACTAAGTTGTTATAATTATTTTCTTAGATAACTCTTTCACCATTTCTCTCTAGATTTCTATAATGCTCTCTTACTAGTGATATATTATACACACCATAATCTACAACACTTCTTTCATCCATATTTTTAAAGATCTTGTGGATATTTTATCCGCTATTGCTATTTTTCATGTTATTAAGGCTACAAGGATTGATACTCTTTGAACTTCTTTACAAGGGAACCCAATTTTTGGGTTTCTTTGATAAAATATCTCCTTGATTCTGCTTCACATTTTATTGTTTAAAATCTAATATTTTTTTAGGATTTTATCCAAGATCCATGTCAACATCTTATTTTATATGTCTATTGCATAATAGCTATATTATTATATTTCCATAACTTCTCAAGTAAAAAGAAGGAAAGAAAAGAAAAGAAAATTAAACATCTGCCTTCTTTTTCTTTAAGGAAACAAGTAGAGTTAAAAATTATCTCTTGAGCTTCTCCTTTTGCAAGATCTTTTCTCTCTTTCTTCAATACCCAAGAATTTCCATTCTCTTGGGTAAAGCATGATTCAAGGAGGATTTCCTTTGCAAAGAATTATTTTTCTTTTTAAAATATATATTAAAGGATCTCTTATCTAATCATCTTTTGACTTTGGGTAATACTTTACTTTTATGCCTCTTCATATTTTTCTAGTTTATCATACTTAGGATAAATAGTTGGTTTATCCATCAATTTTAATTTCAAAAAAAAAAATACTAGAATTCACATGTATTTAATTCACTAGATATATTTACATTCCTAAGTGCACATGCATTTTATCATTGATTTTTTCTAAATCAAAAAGTTAAATTGGGTGTTTGAGCATTTTGAAAATTTCCTAAGCAATCATATTGGCACCAATGTGGATACACTGGAATCCTATGATAAAAAACTATTCATGATCCTTTCAACATAAGATTCAACTCTTTTTAAATATATTGTATATTTTATTCTACAACCTACTCATCCAAGTTTTTAGACTTTTCTACAATGCTAATATAATTAATTACCACTAAATTTAATAACATTAATTAACATTAAATTTATCCCTTATGTTGTTCTTATTTTATAAATAATTCTATTTAGATTAGGAATCTAGTTTAAATATGAGGCTTTAGTATTCTAAGTACAAAAATAAGTAACTCAAAATTTAGTTAGTAAAATATTTATTTGTATTTACAAGTTATTTTAAGTGAGCTCTTTTACATTAGATTACTAGCGAAATTCTAGGATAGATTATTGAAAATAATTTATCTCAATAAACTAAATAGGTATTTATTTCCTATCCACACTCACTTGTTTGTTTTGGATTGAAATATTAGATTTTATATTACTAAGACTTTGTTATTATTTCATATATTTAATTTTAGTTGAATTGATTCATCAAAATTTAATTTTTACCTTTATTTGTTATCATATGATTGCCACATCCACTATCCAAATACCCAAAATCTTTTGTACTAATTTTAGCAATATTACATGTCATTAAAACAAAAATTCACTCGTCTTTTTTATTGATATCACCATTTAAAATAATTATTTTCCTATTTCCATCATCTTTCTATACTCATAACTAATACCTAAATTTGTTACAAATAACATTACATATTCAATTTAACATTGTTTTGATTGCTTTCTTTTGCATGATCATTATTTCTTCCTATTCTACTTATTTTATGGTAGTTATAATTTTCCTTCTTCTATCATTATAATTATTGGTTAGACCTCTTATGAATCATATTCCTCCTTTTCCTCTAATGCTTTATCTTCCTCTATCAACGTTTATCAGTATTGGTCAAAATTATCCTCTTATACTTTAGCCTTGAATGATACTTTTGATTTGAATTCTTATACTCAAAACATAACTTTTTATTTATTTATTACTTGCTCATAAAATTTTAAAGATCACATAATCTCTTCAATAGACAGTTTTCACAAGTTCTTTTATTACTATATTACAATTAAATTTGGATCAAATTTTACTAATAATATTCTTAATAACTTCTCCACTAATCTTCAATCTTCTAATATTGTAGACCCAATATAATCCTAATTACTATTGCAATTCTTACAAAAATTATGTGTTCATTGTTTGTTGTATGAAGAACAATAATTTTGTAGCTTTGTTTCTATTATCCTTGAGAAGATCATTTTCACTTGTTCTAAAATATTTTATCATGTCTAGTTAGCTAGTTTAGAGAAATCATATTCTACTAAATCACATGTATTTTGTGAATAGAATATATTCATCTTAATACTCTAACATTCATAGTTCTTTTCACTGAAGATAGGAATTTGAGGTTGAGTGATGCTATTGGTCACACTAGCATTGGTGATACATCTTAGAGAAATTAATCTCTGGACTTAAAGAAATTAATCTCTTTCTCTAATATCAATTTGATGACATTTTGTGGGTTTTATTATAATTTTAATTGTTTTTTTCATAGATTGATGCCTACACATACAAATATAAAAACCAAAATTTAATTTTAAATTAAAAAGATTTATTTTAAAATAATGTTGGTACTATTGCTTTTCTTTGTTCAATCTCTATATTTTCATCTATCACTATTTGTATAATTACAAAAAAAGCTTATAATTTTTAGTTAGAATTTTCCTTTACAATTATAGTAAACAAATTGTTGACTTCTTCAAAAACCTAATACTATTATAAGCTATTCTAAATTGATAATGAAATAAGCTTTTATAAAAGAATAAATATATTTTAAACAATTCTATATAATTAAATGCTCATATACAATATTAAATACATATTCATGAAATATTATATAAACAATGTCAAAATTGGAGGGTAAAGAAGTCAAACTTATAATATGAAAAATACATCTTAATAAGTTAAATTTTTTGATTAAATAAAACCTGTAAAAAGAACTTTTGAAATTAACCATGAGTAAAATCTTTTATATCAATTTGCTTGCAATTTCCTCTATAATATATGCGAAATAAAATGATAAGAGAAACACCACCACAAAATTGGATTAAGGGAAATATGATATATATTCATTTACATTTTACATGAACAATAAGAGTTATTTTGTATTTCTTCTTCGGTAGAAAGATTGGCAAAAGGGCGTAAAGCAGAGTATAGCAAAATTTCTGTTACACTAACATATACCCATATAGACAGGCAGCACAACTTTCATATTCTGTATTACAGATGCACAAGTCAAATATAATATCTGCTATAAATTTAAGAACGAGGAACCGCAGCTACTACTGCAAGAACAGGAGCTTAGCTGTTGACCTCAGTTAAGCCGAACACAGTAAGCCCCGGTCTGAATACGTCTGTTGCAACGGAGTTCAACACAGCTTTTAGAAGGCCTTCTTCGTGCTTTCCCATATATGCCGTGCATATTTCCACTGCCTTTCGAAAAAGAAGTTTGTCTGTTTCGTTTTCGTTCTTGGCATAAACAGGACACCTTGCAAACATCTCAAACAAATTACAATACCCTGGAACAACCTCTTGGAAACCATCGAATACTTCCCTCAAAGAAGGCAAAGCTGTCCTGGCATAAGGATGAATGCGGTGTAACCCAAAAATATTGTAATAGAGCGGGAAATAAGATGCTCTTATCATCTCCTTTTCCTCAGTGGTCAAGACATCTATGGTGTTTTCCACTCGCATGGCAATTTCCCATAACTCAAGATCAGTGGTGGTGGAGTCAATGGTGTAAATGAATTTAGCGATTTCCTGCAATGGTGATGCTTCGGCTGATACTAAGGATCTTTCTAACATACACCGCTTACAATAACACTTAAATCCCAATCCCCTGCATATCCATTCTCGTCTGAACAACGGCTCAAAAGTGTCAAAGTACGGGATTGTTATTTCTTCTCCAGCTGCAATTTTTCTTGTAGCTATGATAAACATGGCTTCTCCCACAACAATGCAATTGGCGTTGGGAAAACAGGAATGATTGATAAAAGAGGGAAGTGCCCACAAACCATATTGCTCATTTTGTCTTGACATGTCACTATTTAATTCAATAGTTTTTATTTGACACCCCACACTCCGCATTATCTTGGAAAGTTTATGCTGGTCTAGCTCCCAACCTTCATTGCAAACATCATAGTTATTCCAGCTGGCATTATTTATCCGGAACAAATCCATGGGTGGCACCTTCATTTCACCTGTATCAGCAAGGTACTCTAGCTGCTGCAATATCCTTGGAGATGACGCTGCAGAGGAAATGATTTTAGCCTCTAAATCCCGTTTAAGATGACCAAGTTTTGTCCTCACTTCTATCATACCAAGTATGATTCTTTCAGGGCTTCCTGTGAATCTTGTTATCTTGGTGCTGCAAGATGCGATGGCGTTGTCCACGAGCAGAAAATCTCCAACATCTACATTGTCAGTAACAAACAATCCTCTGCCGCGCCCTACTGATATTTTAATGAGCACTGGACCAATATAATTGCTCAACTCAGCCGCGTTACAACTGTTTCTAAAATAGGGAGAGAGATCGAACTTACCTTGCTGGTTCTGACAGCTGAGTTCCATAGATCTTTCATTGTGCAACTGGATGTCGTTGGCAGTTGGGGACAGCTCCAGAGCTCTATCAAAGCATTGGCAAGCTAACTTATATTCTCTGAGATAATGGAAAGCACGGCCTTTGCGAAACAAGGATTTGAAATGTTGTTGATCAAGGGCTAACGCCTTGTCACAGTCTTGTACTGCATCCCCATACTCCTTCAATCTCAACTTTGCCTCTGCCCTATTAGAATAAGAATACAGAAGGGCCTCCTTTACTTTCTCCTGGATGTTGGAAGCACCGGGAACTTGGTGCTCAATTTTGTCGCGCGAGAGAGCCGAGTCTATACACCTGGAATAACAGTCTATTGCCTTTTTCCAATCCTCATCCCGGAAGTATTTATTTCCTTTACTGCGCATTTCAAGCAAATCCTTACCCGAAAAGGTTTCTGCTTTTTCTGGGAAGGAAGCCAAAATCTCGACGTCTTGAGGATTATCAACGCGCAGCATGAGGGCACCATCTTGGGCACCTTGCTTGAAGTAAGGCTGTTTGACTGCTACCTTGGAGCCTTTGGGATAAAGCTTGCGCGGACCTTCCCTTTCCATTGTGGAAAGGGGAGCATTATATATTGCAAGTCGAACAGCATCTCCATACTGGTCTTCCAAGATAGTCATAATGCCTACCATCCTGTGCGCATCAGCACACAACGTTCCGAACAGAACACGGCCTTTATGGCGCTTATCAATTTCAAGCTCCCTTGCTCGAATGGGCCGCAGCCCTTTCAGTGGAACTGAAGGTCGCCAATGTTCCGACGGTTTCCGCAACGTACACCCCATTCTGTCCCCTCCCATTGATTCACTCTGCTGCATACCCTTGAAAGTTTTCTCATGTGCTTCTATTAGGCCTTCTTTGTCAAACTCTTGCGAAACCTGAAACTCCTTGAATTTGTCAGCCAGTAGTTCTAAAATGTTGGCCATATCTCCCGGGTTTGCTCTTAGTTTCCAGCAATCCAAATTCTCTTCTATAAATGCTTCCCGTTGAAAGAAAGATTAAAGAGAAAAAGGAAATGACCTCAGCTTCACGATGTAATTATGTGCAGACCAGGTTGCCTTGGTAGACAGTAGTAGTGGGCTCACTAGCTCAAAAATAATAGAGTAACCTATCGTCGGCTGACTGCGACGTCGGCTATTTAAATCTGTTTGCTCCTCGCATGTTACTAGACCAACAACATGGGCAGGGGCAGGATTACGACTAGTGCCTTCAACTTTATGATCAAAGTTGAAGAGAATCAAATAAAGTTATGTGATCAAAGATTGATTTCTTCCTAGCTTAGGTTTCAAGAAATTCCTTTTAAACATAGTTTTTGGTAAAAGCTTGTGTGATCATAAGATTTTTTTTTTAACATAGTTTTAAGCAAAAGGTTGTGTGATCATAAGATTTTTTTATTTTTATTTTTTTTCTTTTTATATCATTTTGAGCAAAAAGTTGTGTGATCAAAATTTGATTTTTCTTGTAGCTTAATTTTTAAGCAAATTTTCTTTCTGCATGGTTTTTATTTTTGTAGCTTAGTTTTTAAGCAAACTTTTTTTTACACGGTTTTTTATTTTTTGTAGTTTAATTTGTAAGCAAATCTTTTCTTTTTACACGTAGTTTTGGACAAACTATGATATTTGAAGATTCATATTTTCTTAAAGAAGTTTGGAATAAAAATAAAGTTTTGTTCAAAAATAAAGTTTGCTTATAAGCTAAGCTACAACTATAGAATGATCTCTTTTTTAATTTGATTCCAAAAAGAAATTATTTAGAATGAACTTTCTTTTTACAAAGATTCTTCAATTATTTTCACCAAAATATTTAATTGCTAACAAGAGTTTGAGAAAAGCTAAACCTTTGTAGTCCAACAACCTCCTAAATATTCTCCATTAACACCTATTTTCAAATGAAGGCTTAAAACATCAAAATAAATAGATTGTTGACATAAAATTCAACATAATTTAGATCTACAAATAGAGTTTATATCTATGGACATAGGTGTGGACCTAGACATCAAACAAATAATTCAATTGTCTACAATGTACATTCATTTGAAAATTTTCAGAGTGTCAATAAATTAGCCACATGTGTCATAAGAAATCTTTATCAAGCTTAGAGCTAAGTATCATTGTTTTATTTATTTAAATTTGAGCATTTATTTTGGTAGCATACTTTTTTGTTGCTTAGTAATCCTAGAGTAAATGAATCATTTGTTTTTGTTTGATTCCCCTCCCCCCCTCCCACTAGATCTTATTAGAAAATACCAAAAGATTATTTATTTTTCTTTTCATTTTGGTGACCTCATTTGATCTTACACCCTCTTACGTCTTAGCCTTATTACTTTATTACTTTATTTCTATTTCTAATTTATTTTTTAAATATGAGACCTTTTAATTTTATGAGATTTATATTAGTACCCTTACCTTGTTTCATCATTGCATTCTTTCATGGTTTTTGTATTTAATGATATCAAGACTCCACAATCCATATCATAGATCTGTATTGCTACTGGATTTAATTGTGTTGAAATTTTTTAGCATCAATGTTTTGGATCACACTCTGTGATCCATCATCAAGATGAAAGAGAGAAAGAGGAGAAGAAAGTGATGATGATGCTAGAAAATTTCAACACAATCAAATCCAAAAGCAATATAGATTTTTGTATCTAGTTTATGCCAATGCCTCATCATCATCATCATCCGTTCTCTTTGAGAACTCCTCTTTTCAAGCCTACATTGGCTTAGAATTCATCTAATCATGAGGTATTTATTAGTACATGATTGGAAAAAATCATAATAAGGAGAATGGTTTACATCATGATGTACAATTAGAACAAATAGGCAGGCATGCATTTTCTTTTGCTACATAGTTACTCTCTTATAATATTATAGCTAACTTCATGCACCCTGACTTCCTAAATGACATATTAGATTGTCATGATTTATTTGGGTTTCTTTGTATGCAACTTAAGAGCTTATAACTATTGTATCAACTTTTGGGAATTTTTGAGGAACACAAGAGGGTTCATTATGCACGCAAAGGTCAAAAAGTGGTTATTTGGAGATGACATCCAATATATTTCCCATATTTCCTTGATTACCTTTCACTTTGACCAACACAAAAAATTAAAAAATATCCTCCTCTTATCCATATAAACTTGCAATTATATCTTGAAATAGAAATTTCACCCCTCACTTATTTATGTATAACACACTTTTTAATGTTCCTAATGTCACATAAAAAAATTTCATTGGCACAAACCTCAGCCATCTCTTAACCCAATTAAATCCAATTCACATCCGTGAATGGGATTGTTTCCCACACTTTTTCTTGGTGTTTCACTCTCCTTGCTAAATGAGCATCATGTGACATGCTTCTTAGATGCTCTCCATTGTTTTAGGTAATGTCAATTTATCATTTCTCCTTTCATATTACAGATAAGGGTACTTGTGAATCTGGTTTTCTCCACTAATCCTATCCTTTTTACATCATTTTAAAAATTGTCTAGGGTTTCATTTCCATGATCCCATTAACTTTATATAGTGAGATAATAAAAGAGCATGTATAATGCACAACTCTTATAATTTATGGTTATATTTGAAAACCCCCATTCATATTAATTAAATTATTTAAATATGGGATCATTTCACTCTTTTTTGACCAATATGTTGCTATGCATGCACTATTGTTAGGATTTTTTGATGTTCGTTCATTACTACCTCAATTTTCTAACCTTTTTGTAGGCATGTGAGAGTGTTGTTAGATGATGCAACAATGTCAATGGTGGAAACTTCAATGAATTTATATTTTTTAACACACTACATAATTTGGGATATTTTACTCAAATGGATTGCCCTTAGATTTGTACAATGTAATTATTTGTCCTTTTACTGATATGTCATTATGTTGCTTTCCTTCTATAATAATTGATGGTTGTGCATGCACTATTGTTAGGATATTTATGATGTATGTTTGTTACTCCCTCAATTATATAAATATGTTTTGGTAGGCATGTGAAGCGTGGTGGGAGGTTACTATCTGAGCACCTAGAATCATAACCAAATATTTCAGGTGAAGTATTTCAAGAATTTACTTTTGTAATGACCCAATAGACATGATGTGCTATTTTTTATTGTTTATTCCATTCGTGTTATAGTTTATTATTATTTCATTTATTATTTTTATTTATATAAATATGATCTACTTGTCATGTATGTTGCTCCCTTTTGTTGGTAAGTGAAATAAGACAAAAAAAAGTAAAGTACATGGTATAAAGCATACTCTTTGTAGACCATGGATCAAAGACAAGAAGAGATCTATTTATGGGTGAAACCACAATATGGATTGATGTATAATTTTTTTTGACCAATTAAAAATAACTCTTTTGTCATCTAGGTATGTTCTTGGGATGCCATGTATGCCTCTGACTCACAATTAGAAATATAGTCTTCATATGTATCTTTGATTGAACTAGGTAGAAAAAAAAGTTACTATGATCCACTCTTCACTTTTGCAAATTAAGTGGGGTACACATCTAAAACCCATCCCTATAATTACTTGCATGCCACAGTTTCTACTAGCCTATACACATGTTCCATCATAGTTTTAAATTTTGCTAGACCCATAGTGATTGTTGTTTTATAAATTCTCCAAGTTTTTATAAAAGGATAAGACAATGGAGGGTCGTAGCATTATTTATCTATCTATGTCCACCCCTTCTATAGTTCTAATTTTCAAATCTAGATGCCTAAGTAAAATACAAACCCACAATGACCTCTGTGACATGTCATCTATGAATGGGTTAGGCCTTGATTTGATCATTTAGG
Source organism: Sequoia sempervirens (assembly GCA_007258455.2). NCBI lineage: Eukaryota > Viridiplantae > Streptophyta > Pinopsida > Cupressales > Cupressaceae > Sequoia > Sequoia sempervirens. Next base: position 15,680 of record VDFB02092951.1, read on the forward strand.
ACACATTAGCTTTAAGTTGATAAACTTGAAGGCCACAACCAATATCAACCATGTCCTTGTACCATGGGATAACTTCAACTTCTTCCTCTTTAGATAAAATGAATGTGGATCCTTCCTTTTAGTTTGGTAACTCCATTCAACCATGCCCTCAAACTACTAGATGGGATTCCCCACTTGATTGTTGCAATCCTAATGGACATATGGTTAATTTAGACATAATTTTCTACTACATTTTGGTGTAGTCACAATAGGAGGGTTCCAAAAGGAACAGTCCAGACCATGCAATAATGAGTCAACACAATAGAAACAACACAAAAAATAGATATGAAAACATGAATCTTCATTAATATAGAATGCTTACATGGAACATTGGCCACAAGGGAAAATATCCATGGCTCACAGGCCTTGCCTTAAAGGCTTACAACATACCACTAGCCAACATGCCTTATTACATGCCCTTGAAGGGTTTAAGTGAAAAACATTGAATCTATCTAATGATGGACTAATAATTGATGATATATAATGAATTACAATGCTTATAAATATGCTTCTCAAGCTCCAATATATGTCCATGTCAGCCACAAGGGTCAATAACCTGATGAGTGATATGTATGAGTGTCAGCCTCAAGATATGAAGAGTTTAGTTCCATGCAAAATAAATTATCTTATGAATCTTTAAGATAAGTCCCAACGAACCCAAGATGCTTGTATGATGTTGAATTAAGCTCTACATGATTTTGAATAGATCTACACTAAGAAAATAGACCAGGTCAGCCCGCAAATACTTTGAATGGTAATACAATGAAATTATGAGAGCAATATCTTCTAGTAGGAAAATGCAAATGGTCTAAAATTTGGATGTATAGTAGATGTCAATGTGTAGATGCTATAGCCTACTTTGCGAGATGAGAAATAATGATGAAATGGAATGAAATAGTGGAACAAATACTAAATGAAATGCAAGAAAAAGAACTATTTTTGGTTGATAGAGGATTACTTTACAACCAAGGATGCTCCTGTATCATACACCCAGGGTTGGAAGAAAAGTGAGTCTGTCACTTTCCAGGGCTAAGAGGAAAACCAAGACGGTCCACCCAATCGGGAAGAAAGAGTGAAGATAGAAGAACATATTCAAACTTTGAATTTTCAAAAAATCAGAATGGGATTGTTATGCAACTTATGGTGTATGAGTCCCAATATAGTGAATTTTCCAAATTTCATGAGTTCCAAACTTGTCACTGGCAGATTTTTGTTCTTGTCCAGAAACCCGAATCTAGGACTAAACTATCCATCTTGGTGTATGAGTCCGAGTGTGCATTAAATTTAGCATTATCAGCATTTTAGACCTTGTTTCAAGCTTCTACATAATTTTAGGTGTGCCTCTATACTTTTCCAGTTTACTATTCTAATTTAGATTCATTTCTAGGTCATTTACTTAGGTTTTGCACATCACTAGGTTTTGCACGTCACTTGTCTTTCTAAGCCCTATCTTGGTGGTGAACCCTCTTTTAATCTTTAATTGAATACTCTAGGATTCCTTATTCTAGATCTCTTTCCCCAATCCCATCATTGGATTGAGATCTCTAATGTATCCTTGACTGAAACTTGAGTGAGATAGGAGGCCTTTACCCCCCTTGTGTTCCATCTCCTAAAAGGTGGAGAACCCTATTTCCATTATTTCATAGGCTAGAAGTCTTCGTTCTTGACTCAACACTGCTCCAATTGCATTTCCACTTTCATCACAACCAACATGGATTACTTTTTAAAAATCAAATAATTCTAATAATGGCTTCTCTATCACCTTTTGTTTCAACAATTCAAAAATCTTTTGTGCTCTGGACGTCCACTTGAAATCCTTCTTATCTCCTCTCATTGTGTCGATCATGGGGTTACAAACACTACTGAAAATTCTGATAAACTTCTAGTAGAAACTAGCTAGTCCATGAAATGATCTTACTTCTCCAATGTTTATCAATGTAGGCCAATCTAAAATTGCTCTTAGTTTCTCTAGATCCATCTTTAATCCTTCAACAAAAATAATAAATCCCAAATATACTAACTCTATCTTCATGAAACTACACTTCTTGACATTAATCAACAAATTTTCCTCTCTCAACCTTTGTAATACTTGCTAGATGTGCCATAGATGTTCCTCTATAGTCTTACTTAAAATCAAAATATCATCCAAAATTAAACAATGACAAACTTACCTAAAAATTTCTTCAATACATCATTCATCAATCTCATGAAAGTGCTCGATGCATTGGTCAATCCAAAAGGCATCACTAACCACTCATATAATCCTTCATTTGTCTTAAATGTAGTCTGCCATTCATGTCATCTGATTCTAATCTAATTATATCCACTCTTGAGAACAATCTTTGTAAAATAGTTTGCTTCATCATCACTTTCATCATTCTTCCTAGGGTTTAGGCCTCACCTTCGATCTTCTTCAACTGCATCTAAGGTAACTCACATTTCACACATCATCTCTAACATTTCATCTATTCTTCTAGTGACATTCTTCATAGTAGGTGTTCTCCTTGGAAGAATATCTCTTATCGAATTGGTGCAACTGCCTCAATTCGACGATTTGGCTACAAGTGTTTCAACAACCTCACAATTGGTGATCAGTTGAAAATGAATGTAGTCTGCCTTAGGTTAGTGATCTATTCACCTTAAGGAATTCCTTCAGGAATTAAAAAATTTCCCTGATACCACTTGGTATAGTCACGATAGGAAAAAACTTGGTGCAGTCATGGTAATAGGGTTTCAGAAGGAATAGTCTGAACTGTGCAACAATGAGTAAACATAGCGGAAACAACACAAAAAAATATATATGTAAACATGAATCATCATTAATATAGAATACTTACATGCAACATTGGCCACAAGGGAAAATATGTAGGGCTTATAGGCCTTTCCTTAAAGGCTTGCAACATACAACTAGCCAACATGCCTTATTATATGCCTCGAAGGGTTTATGCAAAAAATGTTGAATCTATCTAATGATGAACTACTAAATGATGATCTATAATGAATTAAAATGCTTATAAATATGATTCTCAAGCTCCAATATAATTCTGCATCGAGCGCAAGGGTTAATAAACCAATGAATGATCTATATGAATGTCGGCCTCAAGATATGAAGAATTTAGTTCCACATGAAATGAATTATCTTATGAATCTTCAAGATAGGTCCCAATGAACCCAATATGCTTGTATGATGTTCAATTAAGATCCGCATAATCTGGAATATGTCCACACTAAGAAACTCGACTGGGTCGGCCCCCAAATGCTCTAACTGGCAACACAGTGAAATTCTAAGAGCGATATCTTCTAGTAGGAAAATGCAAATGATCTAAAATTTGGATGTGTAGTATATGTCAATGTGTAGATGCTATATCATGCTCTATGAGCTAAGAGACAATGATGCAATGGAATTAACTAATAGAACTACTACTGAATGCAATGCAAGAAAAATATCTATTTTTGGATGATACAAGATTGCTTTATAACCAGGGATGCTCTTGCATCAAATTTGCATGTCAAGAAGAGACCAATGATTTGTGGAGAATCTTGAGGACACCAAGTGCACACTAGTTGATTGACCACCACCAATAGGTGGTTCTAAACTTGATTGAGTATTATGAATAGCTAGTTCAAAGCCTAAACCATTTGGTGTATCGTCGACACATTCAAAAAATATCTTTTTGGTTGGGGATTGTTGTATCTTGATCATCAGATTGTGAAGTAGTAAACTTCATTCCATGAGTCATTCTAATTAGGCACCTTCCATAATTGATCTCTTTCCCTTTTTACCTCCTATCATGATTTGCATTGAAACTGCACATAAATCGAATAATAGAATTACTTGTTTCATTAGTAATGAATATGTATAACAAAACCAAAAATATAATATTTTACACTTGTCAGAAAATTATATGACTAAAATGTAATTTATACCATTTATAAAAATCCTAGATAAATGAGTATATATTTAAATGAATATGTATGTTGTTATGTTGAATAAAGAGGCTTTATTGTTGAATGGAAACTTAAGTTTTTAGAATTAAACATTATTATCTTATAAATATTGTTTTAATATATCATCGTATAAAGTCAATGGGGTCATGATAATGTAACCCTAGATGGTTTGCACAATGATGTGAACAAGATGGGAGTATTAGGGAAACAAGGATTCACAAATACCATTGTATGCAAAATTAAATGAGAAATGATAGATTGATATTACTTGAAACCATGAAGAGTATATAATGGGAATACCACATGATGGAGACAACAAGTAGCTAAGAGTGATGCATAATGAGAAATGATAAAATTATTTTAGAAAGTGTCTAAAATATTCACCTAATCAAATAATTTCATGAATAAAATGAGGTTTATGAAATAAAACATAAAATTATAGGGGTTGCAATTTGTATAAGCTCTATTATTTATATTTCTTGAGTACATTTATGAAGCTATAAATTATTTGGTAAGCCAAAAATCACAAACATAAGTTACAAAGTTCATCATTTGTATGTATGCTATTGTGTCCTATGTGCAATGGAAAGTAGACAAATACTAACATGTAGTATATAGAAAATGTGTGCTACTATTTTCACTTGGAAATTGAAATGAGAGTAATTTAAAAACAACTTAGATGAATATAAAAATAAATATCTATCTTGTTGTGTCAATTGGCAACCAAAAATTTAGAGATACATACATAGTTTCATGATATATAGTTATATATATCTATATATGTATATATGTGTGTGTGTGTGTCTGTGTGTGTATGTATGTACATAATATATATACTAACATGATGAAAATGTATGTTGATGTGTCAACTTCGAAAGTTGAACACAAGTAATATAAACACAATTTTGGAGAGTACAAAAACCTTAAAAATTAAGCTTAAGATGGTGTTCAATTAAGAATTGAAAGTACACAAATACATATAGTGTCATTAAAATAAATAGGGGTTTTTAATGAAGCATGTAAAAAAGGATAACCTTGAAATTAGAATATTTGTGAAAATTGGGAACCCACCAAAAAACATGACCACATACAAATTAAAAAATAAATCATTAGCATACACACACAAACACATATATGTATGTATGTATGTATATACATATACATGTAGTGTCAGAAAAGTAACCCTTCTCAAACTAATTTGGGAATAATCAATATTAAATTAATTTAATTATACCTTGGTTTAGTGTTGTAATGTGTCTCTCACATTCACTTTGAGTCTAGGGCCCTTCTGGATAAAATTGACTTAATTGTGCTTTATTTAGGGTGTTTTAAAGTGTTTTCTTACACTTTCACACTAATCTAGGGCTTTATTAATTAATTGAGGTTAATTAGAGCTTAATTGACCCCTTAAATTCAAATCCATGCCTTATTAATTGTATTTTATGAAGGATATATCTTAACTCTCATTAATAATGTTGCATAACACTTAATTTGGCAAGGTTTGAGTCCTAGTTAACTGCATTAGGACCCATTCACCCAAGGTGGTGAATGGATCCTCCTTAACTAAGGACACCCCTTTTTGAACTAATTTGTGGTAGGATTTTAATGATTTTTAATCCTATATCTAATTTTGGCTTGTGTTATTTGAAGTTTGAGATTAAATCTTAAGGTAAGTATATATATAAGGTTATTTTACATAGTTTCAACTAGAAGGGATAAGCAATCTAAGAGTCTAGAGAAATTTCATGAGATCAAGCATTCATATTCAAGAAAGAATGAAGTTTTGGAGTAGCATTATAAGTCTTCAAGCTCATTTTGTGTCAAAGATCAAGCATTATTGAAGGATTGATGATAAATGCCTATGGAGAATCATGATGGATTCTAGGTGTTGGGAGATGCACAAGACATATGACCAAGCCTAATGACTTGTTTCCTAAGCGATTCCATCTTCTATGATAATTCTATTTGCAACCTAAATGGAGGTATATTTAGATTTGTGACTTATTAAGTGGATTTTGGATCTTCTAAACTAGGTCACTTGCATTGTTCATGTTTCATTTGAGGAACCTATTTTAACACACTTGAATAGGATTGCTTTACATTCTAAAGAGATCTTAATCTTAGACACACTTAACGTTAGGATTGCACACACATTTCATGTTTCATATTTTCATTCATCATCAAGGTTTAATTACCAAATTTGGGGTTTGACTGAGGAAAACCCTTACCCACCAACAAGCTTCATAATTTTTTTTGTAAATTATTAATTGATTCAAATCTGAAAGAGGGAATTTCAAGTTGCAGAGGAGTGGAGATCTGAAACTTGAAGATCAGATTCAAAGTTTTTCGGAAGAGTCTATCACAAACCATTCACCACCTGGAAAATGAGTCTCTGTTAAGGCTTTAGGTATAAAAGATTTTCATTATGTATGTAACAACGGAAATTATACTCCCTTCTTGGAGATGGTAAAATTTATCATTTAATTTTGGAATGATTAACATTAAAATGAACATAATATCACCTTGATCTAGTGTTGTAATGTGTTTTCCATATTCACATTGGATTTAGGGCCCTTTTAAGCTAAATTAACCTAACTTTTCCTTAATTTAATGTTGTAAAGTGTATTTATTTACACCTTCACATTGATTTTTGGGCCCTCTTGCTTTTATGACCTTCATATCATCATTAATAGGCCCCTAAAACCCTATATTATGCATCTCAAGGCTTATTTCAACTAAGATCTCAACATAATCAACAAATATACTCAATTTTTGAACTCCCCAACATTTCCTCCACTTAAAAAGGCCTGGTGGGACCCATACACTAGCTTGGGAGTGTGAATCCCATCTAGATGAGACCTATATCCCACAAGTGGTGTATTAGTTCCATTTGGCCCCTTTTTAGGGTTTTGAGCAACAAATCAGGGTTTTAAGTTCAAATTTCATGAATGTCAGCCTCTAGGATCTAATAAATGGTAAGTTGGATGGATTTCCTATAAAAAAAAGGTCTAAAATCATTATTTCACTAATCCTTCATGATATCAACCTAAGCTATCAAGAGTTAAGAATTCCAAGACTTCACAAGAGTGTCAAGAGAGTTTACAAGAGAATTTCTAAGGCATTCAAGGGCATAATTCTTCATCATTTATTGTGGTAATTCAAGATCCATCTGAAAAATAAGAAAATGGGTGCTTTATAACCTAGGTCATAGAACACCACTTTTTTCCCATTGACATTTGAAAAGGTCCTAGGAACCCTAATTGGATTGACTATCAACCTCTCAAGGTGAGTCAATTCTCAACAAGGAAGACCTAGGAGGGGGTTCTTTAAAATTTAAGGGGTTCACCACCAAGAGAAAGCTTGAAAAAGACAAACCAAGATTCAACTCACAAAACCTAATAATGCACTCTAAATGAAGAGTGCAAATGATGAAAATAAGTAACACCAAGTTAAGGTATGTGTACCTAGGAAGTTTGGAAATGTCACAAGGATTCTGGAAATACAAAGAAGTTGTCAAAATGTGTTATGGAGGACTAAGATTCCCTTACCGTTGACTTAGTCTCGCTACTATTTTTTAGGGCAGATGTGAAATCTTCAGATGTTGAAACAGAATCTCGAAGAATCTTTGAAAAATACCCTGTGGAGGACTAAGACGCCCTAGGTGGCAACTTAGTCTCATCTAGAATTTCTGAAACCTTCGAAAGTGATCCTTGGGTCCTAGGTCTGCACCTTCTTCTCCTCAAATTTCTAGTTCTGAAACTTCAAAATTTGGCCTGTAGGTCAGTTTCCATGGATATGAGAACTTTGCAATGCAACTTTGCAACTTTTATAACTTTGCACTTCAAATGATCTCCAAGTCGTCAACCTAAATCTACAAACACAAACAAGCAAGAGACTCACTCACCACACATGGTGAATGGGTCCCACTAGGATGGAACTAATTCACCATGCATGGCGAATGGATCCCACAAGGGCTAATTTTAGAGCTAGGAAGCCAGGAGATAAGGAAATAAGGTTTAAATTGCAACTTTGTCAGGTATGTGATCAATTTAAGCCTTGAAATGCACAAGATGGGTTAATAGGGGCCTATTAATGATGATGTGAAGATTAATTAGGGCTTGGGACACATAATTCAATGTGAAAGTGTGATTATGCACTTTACAACACTAAATGAGGTCCACATAGCCTAGGAAGGCACAAGAACCAATGCGAATGTGCAAGACACATTACAACACTAGTTTATCATTAAGTTTAAATTATAAGCCTTCTATATTGATGTAATAATGCAATTAAATATGTTTTATAATGTTGAATTAGGGAGAAAGAGGTTCATTAAGCCTAGAAAAGCATGACGGTCCGTTACAAGACTTTACAACACCTTTACAAGACATCATTAAATGCATATTAAGGGTCCAAGACCTAGTGTGAATGCATAAAATACCTCACACCACTAGATTAAGACCTCATTAAGTCCATTTTATCATGAATTAATCCCATGTCAAGAGAAGGATACTTTTTTCTATGGCACAGTGATATAGCAAAATCTAAAGATATATTATTCTTTTAGCCATGCACCCAACATGCAAAAGTTCCAAATTTCATTAAACTAATGATTCTATATAATATTAAGTTTTTCTAAGTATAATTTTTCATTTCAATCCTAGTTTTTAAAAACCTAGCTCCTCAACTTTGGAAACCCGTGTTGACATCAACACAACTATATTTACATTCATAGAAGAGAAAATTGTATATACTAATAGGAGTCAAAAAATGATATTTTGATGACTCCCAAATGATTTTTTGGACACAAAGTGATGATTCCATGACTTCCCCAAGTGAAAAGTTTCCAATGATTTTCTCTCAGATTCTTGGATTTCTTCCCTTCCTCTTTAAAAGAAAACAATAAGGTTTTTCAAAGGGTTCTAATAGTCATTTTTCATTTTTATATATACTAATTTGTTATAATTATTTTCTAAGTGTAGAACCTTAAATCTGCATTAGCTCAAAAACAAAAGCACTTAGCATTGTTAGTAAACCAAAGCATACAAAAGATTCCCTATAAGATTCATCTGATCACAAGAATAATGCAAAAGAAGCAAGAAAAACATAGAAAAACATCATTCTAATAATCAAACTAGCATCTTATAGTGGATTGGTGCTTCTATGGAAAGAAGCCCTTTCCCAATCCTTGCTTAAGCTCCATGATGAAAATTCTATGAAGAATGATATGGAATGCTAAGATGATAAATGGGAACAATTAGCTCTCAATTGAAGAGAGTAACTTTGCATGAATGATTGTGGAGATTGTGGAGGATTTGTTGAAGGATGAACCCTCTATTTAAAAATTCTCAAGTTGAAAGAATGCTTATGAGAGAGCAATGTGGGATAAAGATTGGAAAAATGAGATGAGGCCACTTGTCAACTTGTCATAGGTTGAGGAATGTGCAAGTTTTGGCCAATGTGCCCAAGAGAGGGAGATTCAAA
>VDFB02092953.1:0-20268 GCA_007258455.2 Sequoia sempervirens
AAAATAATGTCCATAATTTTCAATACTTGTTTTGGTCAATCTCTTCAATTTGGGGGGAATGTGACTGAAAAAACAAGAAATCAATAATCTATTTAAGTGCAAACAAGTAAAAAATGAAGAATTCCTTACCAATTATAACCTTAGGGTCATCAGTTTGATCAGTCATGCTAACCATGATTTCCTTTTGCAGGGATTGAATGAAAGCCTAGAGAAAGTGCAGCAAATCAAATTTCATAAAAGAAAGCACTTAGATTTCGAAGAGGATTGCTATGAAACCCATTACAAGAAACCATTTCAGAAGAGAAAGCTCAAAGGAAGTACGTCTTCAGAAGATACAGATTTTCGTTCACCACGCCATGTTGGACGATTGGTTGGATTTGGAGTTCCAGGTCACCCCGTGAGTCAACAACGGAAGCTTAAAGAGTTTGCCCAAGGTCCACCATACTTTTACTTTGAAAATGTCTGTAGTACACCAAAGGGTGTATGGGAAACCATATCCCGACATTTGCATGATATTGAACCAGAATTTGTGGATTCACAGTACTTTTCAGTTTCTAGCAGAAAACGTGGCTATGTGCATAACCTTCCCATTGATAATCGTGTTCAGATTTCACCTTTACCACCAATGACAATTCAAGAGGCATTTCCTCGAACACAAGAGTATTGGCCATTATGGGATGGGATGAGAGAACTAAACTAAACTGCATAAATACAGTGGCAGCAAGTGTTCCGTTGCGTCATAGACTTAGGGATATGATCAAGCATTTTGATGGAGAACCCCCCGTTGAAATTCAGGTTGCAGTACTTTTACAATGTAGAAAGTGGAACTTGATATGGGTTAATCCAGATCAGCTGGGTCCGCTGGAGCCTCCTGAAATGGAGCTTGCGTTAGGATTTGATGTGGACCACACACGTGGCTCTTGTACTAAGACAGAGCAATTACGATCCCTTGGAAATGCTTTTCAGGTAGACACGGTAGGATACCATCTTTCTGTTTTGAAGCCTATTTATCCAAACGGGATCAATGTCCTTTCTCTGTTCTCTGGAATTGGGGGTGCAGAAGTTGCTTTGCATCGTTTGGGTATACCACTCAATTATGTTGTATCCGCAGAAATTAGCAACGCAAACAGGCTTATCCTCAGAAATTGGTGGGAAAAAACACATCAAAAGGGTAAACTGATTGAGGTGGGGGATGTGGCGAATTTGACAAATGAAAGACTTGATGAATTGATTAATTCAATTGGAGGTTTTGATCTGATAATAGGTGGAAGCCCTTGTAATAATCTGACAGGCAGCAACAGGTCCACCAGGATTGGGCTAGAGGGGAAGAAATCCTCTATTTTCTTTGAATTCCACGGATTGTGAAATACGTAAGGCGTGCAATGCATCCTGACCTGATTTGAAACAACAACATCATTATCAAAGGTGTAACACATTCTCACAATATTGTCATACAGCGACCCTCTGCAGTCACTTATTTCAAATCCAGCAAGCTAATGTTTGAGGGTCTTCAAAATCTACTATACTTAAAGAGTTTCTGTAACAATTCATTATACAGACAAATGGAAATATTTATATGAAAATAGCATGGAGATGGAACAGTCCTAAATTAGCTGTTTGATGTACTTGTTTCATTGCTAGTATAACATTATATATTAATCCAGTGGATGTTATATCTGCAGTGACCTTGAAATCTCATCGCTAGGCGTTGTTACATATATCGGAATAGCTTATTTTAGGTAGACATGATATAATTATTGCTTGTAGCTTCTGTGTGAATCAAACTTTTTTCGGTATTCATGGTCACACATGTTTGTCCAGTTTACTCCTTTTAGTTTTGCAGCTCAGAGGTGTTGAGTTGAGCAGGATTGCCACATCAAATCATCTCTGTAGGATGGCACTATTTACTTAGGCAAAGAGTGTCAGTTTAATTCTCATGTTTAAAAAAAAATATATAGTGGTGCATGGTTTAGCCCACGGATACTGTGCAAGGTAATCTTATCATACTCCATTGGCATTTCTTCGGATAATTACAATTCTCTCTGGTAATATGGTTATCTCTATCATCCAGTATTTTCTACAGTGATATTAAAGGATCTTAAAAAAATAATAAAATAATTTAAAAATATATATGAAGAGGTATTTTATAAGGGTGCAGTTTCATGGGGTTTCAGATCAATTTTGAAAGAGTAAGGGGTTCTATAAAGCAAAAAAAAATGCTACAGGATTAATTAGAAACTTTCTTCAACAATAACAGCTCCTACTTTTTAGTTTGAAAATTTAAGCAGGTGCAATTGGAGTGGGGCTAGAAATTGCTGTGTAAAATAAATAACAGTTAGAAAACAGCATTTACAACTTGAATACGACCTTGACCGTGCTCTTTAATGGCTTTCTGCAGTAAAAAATAACAGTTAGAAAACAGCATTTACAACACACTTTGTAAAATAAATAAAACGAGGATAGTAGCTTGATTAAAGAAAACCTCCAAAAACAATATTTTTTATGCAGTATTCAGATAAATGACTTAGCATCAGCAAAAATTTGGTACAAATTACTATGAGAGAGAACTTGATAGCTTGAGTCAGACATAAAGTTAATTTCCATTGGAGTTGCACTAACGACTCCTTTATCTTTGTTTATTGTCAGAAATTAATAAATATGACATAGTTCGGCTATATTTTGAGCATAAAGATAATCTTCCCTAATAACACTGTATAACTTACAAAGGCTCATATTGTTCCTATGATCACCTCCTTTAATACATTCAAGGATCTTCAGCCTGAGTTTGCACATTGGATCATTTTCTAGCCATATTTCTTTATATTACTTGGAAGGAGTAGCACCAAAAGGGGGAGTAGATTTGTTGCCCTTTGTGGAAGAAGATCTTTGTTTATCTTTTGATCAGACTGAACCCTAAATATAAATGTGACAAGCTGTTTCATTTTCAATTTTCTGTTCGACACTTATATTTCTACCAAATTTCAAACAAAATGCATTGTGCATCATTTTCATCCTTTTATATCTAAGGTTCTTTGTTTAAAGGCGGTAAACATCTGCAAAGAAACTAGTGTTCCACAGGGACTTTATCTGGGATTTGACAGGCATCTGGGATATCTCGGCTACAGAGAAACAGGTGAGAAGCATACCCAGTCATCCTCCTCCTGTCCCCAAAACAAAGGGCAAACATCCCAAAGGCTTCCCCATGCTTTGGGCAGTGATGAACTGCAGTTGGAGACAAACCTTAATGCTTTTCCCAATAATAGCCAAAACAAAAGGAAAACATCCCAAAGGCCTTCCCATGTTTTGGGCAGTTTTCAACCACATTTGGAGACAACACTTAATGCCTCAGGGACATCCAGATGTCTCCAGATTTTTTGTTCTTTTTTAATTCCTAATATATAATAACCATGCCCAAGACACAAGGATTTTTTCACATCCCCAGAAATGTGTCCCCTGTTCCTCATCCCCCTATCCCGGAAACACGGAGAAACATTGTGGAAAATGATGATTAAGAAATCAGATTCATCTCTAAAGTAACAGCTTAATGTGGCATTCATCTCTGAAGTATAGCTTAATTTGAAATTTTCTAAATTCTTGAATGTAATAGTCATTTATGAATAATTCGTAAAAGCCATTTTCTGCACAAAGCATATTATCTAAAATGGATAAAATGTTTTCCTCAAGGAGCTAACCTCAGTTTACCCGACATAGTAAAGGGGTTCACTTTGCTTCTTGTTTCGTTTGAAAAGATAATTTTAGAATTTTTTGGAATTTTCAGTGCATAAAGAGTTCAAAGTACATCAAATGGATGTAAAGTCTACATTTTGGAAAGGTGAGTTGGAAGAAGAGGTATACCTTGAACAACCAGAAGGATTTCAATTATTAGATGATGTTAATATGGTCTGTAGATTGAAGAAAGCATTGTATGGACTCAAACAAGCTCCTAGAGCTTGGTATGTAAGGTTAGATAAGTACTTATTGCAACAAGGATTTAGGAAAGGTACTGCAAATAGTAACCTGTACTTCAAGGTTGAGGGAGAACAAATCCTAATTTTTTTAGTGTATGTGGATGACATTATATTTGGAGGAAATGAAGGTATGTGAAATAAGTTTTTAGAGGAAATGCAAAAAGATTTTGAGATGTCAATGTTTGGGGAGATGAATTTTTTCCTTGGATTACAAATCATTCAATAAAAAAAAAGGTATTTTCATTTCACAATCAAAATATGTTAAGGAAATGTTGAAGAAGTTTGGAATGGAGGATTCTAAACTAGTGTGTAACCCCATGGTTACTGGATGTAAGTTGAGAAAGAATGATGAATCCCCTAAGGCTGATAAGAGAAAATATAGATCAATGATTGGTGGATTGCTATATCTAACTACTACTAGACCAGATATCATGCATGCAGTTTATCTTCTGGCAATATTTCAAGATCCAAAGAATCTCATGTTGCAACAATAAAGATGATATTTAGATACTTGGAGGGAACTTCAGACTTTGGTTTGTCGTATCCCAGGGATACTGATTTCTCTTTGAGTGCATATATAGATGCAAATTGGGTAGGTTGTATAGATGAAAAAAGAAGTACAAGTGGCGGTGCTATCTTTCTTGGAAGTGGATTAGTTTCTTAGTTGAGTTAGAAGCAGGATTTAATGTCATTATCTATTGTAGAGGAAGAGTATATTATAACATCATCATTCTACACACAGGAGTTGTAGATGAAGCAAACATTGAAGGATATCAAAGTATCATATGATGAACCTATTTCTATCTTATGTGATAATACAAGTGCTATCAATATTTCAAAGAACTTGATAATGCATTTAAGAACAAAATATATCTCTATCCATTATCACTTTCTAAGAGATAAATTTTTAGAGAATGAGGTGAAGCTAGAGTATGTGCCTACAAAAGATCAAGTTGCATATATCTTTACAAAAGATCTTCCAAAATATACTTATGAGTATCTCCAGAAGAAGTTAGGGTTTATTAACCCTCCTTTCAACTAGATGCATAAGTTGGTGCATCTGTCCAGGTGAGCATTCAAGATACATTCTTGGTCCTAGACTAATGTTGAAGACTACCTCTTAGGGGGAGTAGGTAGTAGTGTTGTTAGTTGGTGCAATTAGATGGAGAATATTTTGTGCCCCTAAGGAGGAGAGTGTAGAAAAGTGAGAGTAGTGGAGAGAAAACAAACGCTTGTTGGTGTTGCAAGTGGTTTCAAAGTGGTGTACATAAATTTCAAAAGGGAAGAATAAAAACAAAAAAATTATGTAGATGATGTTTGAAAGGTGCAGGTGTTTCCCTTTGAATGTTGTCAAAGGAGAAGAGCAAAAGAATACAATGCAAAAAAGAGAGAGAATAGTGAAAAATATGAAGTATGCAAGGAAGAGAGTTGGATGAGTCTATGGCCATTTTCCGTTGATATCAAAGGGAGAGAGAGTTGGAGTGGTTGAAAAACCATAGTAAAAACCATAGTGCAAAGAAGCATTGTAGGAAAGGATATGATCTGAAAAACACATGGGGAGAGAGTGTTCACAAGAGAATGAGAGAATGAAGAACTCCTTGGGTAGGGGGAGAAGAAGTTTGTGAAGAAAAAGTAAAAGAGAGTGTGAAGAGTGAAGAGATGCCCCAGTTAGGGGGAGTGTTGTTTTTTGTAGAGTTATTGTTGGTTTCTTTTGTTGATATTTTTTAGAGTGTTGGTGTTTTCATCAATGAAAAAGGGTGAGATTGTTGCAAGTATTTTGTTTGTGTTGTCATTGATGTCAACAATTGGTCATTGATGTCAATAGTATGGATATTGTTGGAGATTTCTAGTGTTAGAATTGTTGGTGGTACTATAATTATTGTTGTTAGTATTGATGCTAGTATGGATGTTTTGTGGAAGGTTTTTTGGTGCTATCATCAGTGTTTTCATTGATATTTGATGGGTAAGAATTGTTGTTTCAATAAGTTCACTTTGTTTCCAAGTGCTTTTGAAAAAAAATAAATAAAAGAGTGTGCAGTGTGATAAAGGTGTGTTCAATGTTGAGCTCCGCATTTATTCATGGTTGAAGATATGATTTTGTAGTTTGGATATGATGATCAGAGATGTTCAAGGGTGTTATATCTAGAGTTTCAGGTTTTGGATCATTCAGCAGTGAAAGTTGTGTTTGACAATTTGTATGTCTATATAGAAGGTTGTCTAGGAGAAATGAGATTTCTCCACATTTCTTCACAGTAAGGTTTCTTGTCTTTCAAATTTGGGAACATTTTTATATTGGCTATAACTTCTCTCCCTTGAGGTTTCAAGTGTTGAGCTATTCCACAAGGTTAGTTAGTAAGTTGTATGTATGTGCCAGTATATCTGGTTGCACAAAATGATGGTATTCATTGTTTCAAGTGGTTATGGTAGAGTTGTAGAATATTTTGATAATGCTAGAATATTCTAAGATATTGTGTGGATGTTGTGAAGTGTTTTTGTGTGGTTCGTGTGACCTAGAGAAGCATATATGCGGTCGTTTGTAGTGTTAGTTCATGTTTGGCTAACCTGGCATGTTAGTGCTACTTACAGAGGTACCTCATGGATTGTGGATGATTTGAGTAGTGTGGTGATGTATGTTTAGGTCCTAGTTAACACTTGGTGTGGTCTTCCTTCACTTCTTTCAACCACAGAGGTGTTTGGTGCTGATCAATTTTGGGGTTGCATGTTTTAGGTGCATACATTTCATTAAGGGAAACCTAATTGATATTTTTTAGGTCGTGGATGGTATAAATGTAAGGTGAGTTATTGGATATGTGTGTGTATCTATAGAATCTATGTGAAAGATTTGAATTTGATTAAGTGTGGTGATCTGAGTGTGCGCTTAATTCCTAAGACTCCAATGCAATGAGCAGAAGGGTCTACATTTTCAATGTGCTTGAAATTCATAGAGGCAGTGAGCTAAAGGTTGTGGATGGAATAAATTTTTAGTGGTGGATTTCTCCTGTTGCCTTGAGATAGTGAATCTCTTTCTAATAGTTTTCATCTATTTCTTCTTCTTTTGGGAAATTAGCCTTTGGTAGTGAGCCTAATTATATTTGGTGTTGCAATTCATATATATTTGAGCTAATCCTCACCGTTATTTTTCCCTTCTTTTTTTTTCCACATAAATTTAGTGTTCTTATGTGTTTGTTGTGTTTGCATTGTTTTTTCATATGTTTACATTCTCCTAATGCATAATAAGGGTTTAATGGTTTATTAGAGTTTGAAAATATATTGAGGGTTTGAATGTTTTAAGTATACAACTAATTCACTCCCCTCTCAGTTGTCCTATGTATCTAACACAAATTTGACTAATGAAATTCTAGGTCACAAGATTGCATGTGTTTTGCATAAGTTGGAAGGTGCTTGGAGTGCATTAAAGGGAATACATGAAGCTTATAAGAAGCACCAAGAAATTAAAAAAAAAAATCAGATTTTTTTAGCAAATTGAGCATGAGAGAAAGTGCCATAAAGGAATGAAAAATTCCATAGATGCAAGTCAAGAAGCCCCACAAAACCAACCTCAGATCCTTCAAAGGATTGAGTTATTAGGTGAAATATCTACCTTCCAAAAAAAAAAGGATATCCAATTTAAATGAAAGATGAAAATATTTTAGGACATGGAGAAAGGATTGGTGCCTAAAATCTTGGATGACTCAGGGGAAATGAATCCTTTCGATAAATGGAAGGAGAAATTTGGGGGTATTGTGCCTTCACTATCTGCATATATCTACAAGGATGGAAAACTTGAGCTAGCTTTATTAAATAACTCAATTGATGATTTATTTAAAATGGAGATGCATTTAGATACATTTGTTAAAGAGGCCAGAGCAATCATTGATGTAAGGTACAATGCACACAACACCAAGGTGCATAAGTTACTTGATGGCCTACAAAAGAATAATATAATTCATGGCTCGAGAAGTACATTGAATGAGCCTATTTTTAGTTATTTTTAGTTGTTTACCTTTTTTGTTGAGGTGGAACCTACCTTTTGTGTTTTTTGCACATGTTTAAATATTGTGTACATGTACCACCACTTTCTTCATTGAGTGCTTTATGGAAAGCTGGAGGATCTTCTACAACTATGTGCAACAAAATTGTCTTATATGGGATATTCCCACATGAAGTAGTAGTACTTGTATTTTGTTATGTAAGAGTTTTTCAAATGAAAAAATGACGTGTCAAATTGTCTTGAAGCTTTTTTTCTCCCTTTTTTTCTATAATAGAGAATTCAAGGCCATTTGCACAAGATCTTGGAGAAATTATTATACCACATATAATTTGAAATAGAGTTTGTAGTTTTGGTCTAGGATACTATTTGAGAATAGAATATATATGAGAATGTTTATATGATAGTACTAGTTAAAGCTTGAATATAATTGCCAAGTTCAAAGCTAAATTGTTTCCTAATTTGTAATATTTATTACATTTATGAATAAAATCTGATCAAGGATCATTTTCTTCATCTCCACAGCCTTTTCTATGTGTGAATGTTTTTCTTTTATCTTTTACTCAAGTAATGAATTAAATGCTTTAAGGAAAATGTTGAATTTTATGAATGTTTACAAGGTGTTGTAAGTAGAATTGGTTTTGAACACAAAAGTGTGATAGTGTAATGCATTATTGTAGTGCTTCATGAACTTGGGGAAAACATTATTCTATAATGTCTCATTCATGCATTTCTTGACTCCATACCCTAGGTTAAGGCACCGATCTTTCATATGTGTTTCTGATGCATCTCCTTGGTCGAACAATTTGAAAATCAAATGAATCATCTACTTTAAAGAAATAGTTTATTTTGATTAATCTTATTTCTCATGTTCTCTAAGTAGTAACATGCATAACAACTCAAGAATCTAGCTAATTCTTGTGTTTATTTGTAACTATTGGCTTCATTAAAGAGAACATATTTTTTTGCTAAATAATATTCTATATAATTTTGGATCTTCTATATCCACCTGATCACTTTAAAATACAAGTAAATATTGCATAGGATCACCCTCCTAGGTCTTGTAGAGCCTGACGTGTAGAGGGGCTAATTGAAAAATCCATCTCTTGTTCGTTGGCCAATCCCTTAGAAATTTCAATCATTTGAGGTAGCTATCCTATAGATTGTTGTGAGATTCTGGTTGGGAAAATTAAAACACCAACACAATAGATCTAGAGAAATTTATATTATTTAAGGCCATCTCCAAGATTGGGAAGGCCAAAAATTGATGTTTCTACATTTTTTGGAAATCTTAACCTAGAAGAGTTAATTGATTGGATCAACGATATGGAGTACTTTGATTATGAGGAGGTGGAAGATCCTGAGATATTCAAATTCACAAAGATCAAGATAAAGGGTCATGCAAATATTTGGTGGAAAGAGGTATAGCTAGAAAGAAATCAAAGAGGAAAAGAGAAGATAACAAGATGGGACCGGATGGTGGAAAAATTAAAAAAGACAATTCATTCATGTGGACTATGAGCTAGATTTGTTGAAGAAGATGCAAGGGTTGAAACAAGCAGGAAAATTTTTCAAGGAGTATACAAAATAATTATTTTGTGTCCTGATCAGAATAGGCTATTCTAAAACCAACAAGGAGAAAGTTTCATGTTACATAAATGGGTTGAAGTTGAGTATTCAAGAAGAGTTGAGTCTAGTAAGAATTTCTACCATTGAGGATGCATATCGGTTTGCTTTGAAGGTAGAAGAAAAGTTGAATAGAAGGTTTGAAAGCAAGAAAATAGGTGGAGGTCATGGTGGAAAGACTACTGGATGGTCATATGGAGGCCGAAATGAAGATAAAAAGAAGGGTGAAGGATCTAGTAGCAGCCAGAACCAAAAAGTAGATAACAACTACCATCCTTGTGATTAAAATAATGGAGACCAAAGAGGAAGAGGAAAATATAGATGAGGATCAGGAAGAGGAGGCTTTTGCAGAACCTATTTCTAGTGTGAAAAAGAAGGAGATAGAGCATTTAAGTGTCCTCAATATCAAGGAAGGAAAAATAGAATACCTAAGGGTAATGCACGAGTTGCACATGTAGACATGAAGATGTTGACTCTTCACATTCTAAGGATGTAGAAAGAGGAGAGGTTCTTGTTACTAAAAGAGCCTTGCTAAATGAGGAGAAAGAACCAAATCAAAGGACTATTTTTTTTTTCACAAGATGTAAGTGTGAAGGTAAAGTTTGCAATATGATTATTGTTGGAGATAGTACTGATAATCTTGTTTCAGAAGAGATGGTTAGCAAGTTCTAGTTAGAGAGAAGAAGGCATCTGAATTCATACAAAATTGCTTGGTTGTAGAAGGACTATAATTTTTTGGTCATGAACAATGTCTAGTAAAGTTTAAGATTGGAAATTATTATGATGAGGTATTGTGTGATATTATTCCTATAGATGTTTGTCATATTTTGATAGGGATACCATGGTAGTTTGATCGGCTAGTAGTACATGATGGACATGCCAACACCTATTCTTTGACAAAGGATGGAGTTCATCATAAGTTGAATCCCTTGAAAGAGGTGGGGGAAAAGGTATGCAATAATGCCATAATATATTTATTTGATTGAAGAAAAAATTTAGAAGATATGAAGCACATGAACATATGTGTTAATATTTGATTCCTAGAATTGATAGCGAAGATGATAAAGATATGTTTGTAGAGGTTTCAAATTTATTGGATGAGTTTCAAGGTATTGTATCTGATAATGTACCCAAGGGTTTTCCTCTAGTGAGAAAGATTAGTCATCAAATGGACCTAATTCCTGGGGCCAGTTTGCTAAATAAGGAAACCCATCGAATGAATCCAACAAAGAATAAAGAGTTGAACAAACAAGTGCAAGAGTTGTTGTGGAAGGGATTGATTTGAGAGAGTTTGAGTGCATATGAGGTACCTACAGTACTAGCACCAAAAAAATATGGAGAATGGAGAATGTGTACACTCACGATCCATCAACAAGATTACTATCAAGTTTATATTTCCTTTGTTGAGGATGGCCAACACTATGGATTGTTTGAGTGGAGTTGAGTACTTCATGAAGATATATTTGAAGAGAGGATATCACCAGATCTGAATTAGAGAAGGAGATGAATGGAATACAACCTTTAAAACTAAGGGCTTGTACGAGTGGTTAGTCATGCCTTATGGGCTAACCAATTCACTGATCACATTTATGGGGCTTATGAATGAGGTATTGAAATAATTTTTAGGATAATTTGTTATTGTTTATTTGGATGATATTTTTATTTTTAGTAAGACATTGGAGGAGCACCTAATGCACATTTGGAGAGTTTTTGAGAAGCTAAGGGAGGAGAAGTTATTGATTAATTTGAAGAAATGTAGTTTTGTGAAGAGAGAGTTGGTGTATCTAGGATTTTTTTATTTCAATAGAGAGTCTTAAAATGGATCTAGATAAGGTGAGGTCTATCATTAAATGGCCTATCATGAGGAGTGTTACAGCGGTAAGATCATTTCATGGTCTGGAAAGTTTTTATATAAATTTTATTAATAATTTTAGTAGTATTTGTGCACCTCTAATTAAGGCAATGAGAGGGGATGGAAAGGAGTGTAAGTGGACTATAGGTGCAACAAAGAGTTTTGATCTGTTGAAGAAGAAATTCATAGAGTGACCTGTTTTGGTGCTTCTAGATTTCAATAAGGTCTTTCAAGTAGATTGTGATGCTAGTGGCAGTGCTATAGGATTTTTTTTGAGTCAAGAAGGTAAGCTTATTGCCTATTTTAGTGAGAAGTTGAATGATGCTAAAAAGAAATATTTTGTCTATGATTAGGATTTTTATGCTATAGTTTAGGCTTTGAAGAAATGGAGACACTATTTATTTCCAAAAGAATTTGTTTTATATACTGATCATTAGGCTTTGTAGTATCTTAATAGTCATGGAAAGTTAAATCAAAGGCACTTAAAATGGGTTGAGTTTCTATAGAGTTATACTTTTTTTTGAAGCACGGGAGTGGAATGTCAAACAGAGTTGTAGATGCCTTAAGTAGAAGGAAAAATTTGTTGATAGAGATGAGAATAAGGTTGTTGGGTTCAATGAACTCAAGTGTTTGTATCCTAAATATCTAGACTTTGTGGAAGCTTGGAAGGCTTGTTTGGAACATATTACTTTGGGTAGGAAAAAATGGTTGGATTTCTTAATCCAAGATGGAATGTTGTTTAGAGGAAGAAAATTGTGCATTCCAAGGAGTTCTATGAAAGATAATCTAATCAAGGAGAAGCATAGTGGAGGATTGGATAGACATTTTGTTCGAGGTAAGACCATTGCTCTTGTTAGTGAGAATTATTACTAGCCATAGTTACAACAAGATGTGAGGAAGTTTGTACAAAGTTGTAGAGTATGCCAAATGGCTAAAGGGGTAAGTCAAAATATTGGATTATATAAGCCATTACCTATACTAGAGAGGTATGGGAAGATATTAGCACATAATTTATTATTGGTTTACCAAGGACACAAAGAGCACATGACTCCATATTTGTGGTGGTTGACAAATTTGAAAAGATGGCACATTTCATTTTGTGTCATAAGACTAGTGATGTTATTCATATTGCAAAGTTTTTTTTTTCTAGAGAGGTGGTGAGATTGCATGGTCTACCAAATAGTATAGTTTCAGACAGAGATATCAAATTTATTGGTTATTTCTGGATGACATTATGGAAGAAGTTAAAGAAAAATTTTAAGTTTAGTTTTGTACACCATCTGCAAACTGATGGATAAATGGAGGTAGTGAATAGGAGTTTTGGAAACTTGTTGAGATTCTTAGTAGGATATAAGCCCAAGGGATGGGATTTGATTATACCACAGGCATAATTGTTTTACAATAATTTTGTCAGTAGGAGTAATGGTAAACCCCCATTCTAGTTTGTATATGTGAGAAGTCCAAGGAATTTTTCTAAGTTGAGGAAGATGGACAAAGGAGAAAAAAGTAGTGTCGAGGCAGAATATTTTGTAGAGCACCTAAAGAACTTGCACAAAGAAGTGAGAAATCACATCAATAAGATGAATTCTCAGTACAATGCTAAGGTTGATCAAAAGAGGAGATTTAAGGAATTTCATATTGGAGATGAAGTCATGGTTCACCTGAAAGAGGAAAGGTTCCTA
Source organism: Sequoia sempervirens (assembly GCA_007258455.2). Taxonomy (NCBI): domain Eukaryota; kingdom Viridiplantae; phylum Streptophyta; class Pinopsida; order Cupressales; family Cupressaceae; genus Sequoia; species Sequoia sempervirens. Next base: position 13,117 of record VDFB02092953.1, read on the forward strand.
ATGGGAACGTATAACAAGTTAAAAATGAAGAAATTTGGACTATGCAAGATCCTACAGAAGCATGATTCAGGAAATGCTTATGAGGTAGAGTTCCCGAGTGGGCTAAACATTCCCACTATGTTCAATATTACTGATTTGACAGAGTATCATGAAGGAGATATGGAGGATGGACCAATAAAGAAGCATTGGAATATTCTAGTACCTACTTTAGAGAAGGAAGAGATAGAATAAATCTTGGATAGTTGAGTGGGTAGAAGTACAAGAAACAATTTGTATGAAGAATTTTTGGTTAAATAGAATGGGAGACCTGTTGAAGATTCATCATGGTTGTCTAAGGTAGAGGTTGACTATCTTGGTTTTCATCCAATAACAAAGAAGTGTCAACGTCACTTCTCAAATTACTATGGGTGTCTATTGCAGGAGCATCCGGTGGTGTATGGGTGATCTTGCACCACCCAAAAATTTATTTTCCTTATTTTCTTTTGTATTTTTGAGTTCCATGATGGCACTTAAGGGGTGTAAGGAAGTCAAAAATCAGAAAGAGGTCAAAAATGGTCACTTAATATTTTTAGTAAGTTAGTCTAATCGGGCTTGTATGGACTTGAAAATTTACCCAAAGGAGTAGAGCAAAAAAGTATATCCAATGGAAAAAGAATCATCTCAATACCCTATACCATTTAGGAGATATTAAAGTTTTTTGCCTCGAGAAAGTTCTCCAATACAATTTCAAAATCAAGTTTGAAAACATTAAAAGCCTCGAAATGGCTCAAAAAATGGACGAAATTATCTTTAAACAATTTTAGTTTCATCTATCTCATCGAGAGCTTTCCAATGATATGTTATAATAGCCAATCAGACATGCAGAACAAAAGATATGGCCTTGGGAAGTTTAGCTACCAAAAGTGAATTTTGATATAATATCTTCCTAGGTGGGAAAAAAATGAATGTCTAGAATTTTTGCAACCAAAACAAGGGGGAAATCACACCTTCCAGAAAATTCTTGGGTGACTATTGGGACAAAATAAAAGAGGTTAAAGGAGGTTATAAGTGGTGGATCCATTAGTGTAGATTATGGTTCTAAATAATAGATTTTTTTTTCAGAGTTGATTTTGTTGTAATGAATCAAGCCCATGTGGTTCTAGCATTGTAATTTTTGAATCTATAATTTTATTTTCTAAAATTAATTGAAAGTGAGTTATTTTTTATCCTTCATATTTTGTGTTGATATCTATTGTTGTGTTTTATGGGTGTTGAGAGGAGTGTTCCCTCATTAATAAGGAAAAAAATGCAAAGGTGAACATGGTTTCTAGGGGATGACAAGAATCTATTGAACACCTAGAATATTTAGAGGTGGGTGAATCAATATTCTTTTAAACCTTTCAAATATTTAAACATCCAATCTACTTAGTAGATTCAATTGAAATAAAGTATGAAATGTTCAACATCACACAACACATGAACACTAGGATTTTTATGTGGAAAACACAAAATGGGAAAAACCATGGTGAGGATTAGCTCACAATATATTATAACCGGTTATAGTATATTTACAGAAGTACTCACTGTAGGTGGACTCACTGCCCACTGAGAGAAAAAGAGATAGAAGAGAGTTTTAGCTCACAACCTAGATTGAACTATTACAATTGCATCTATCATATGCATGAATTATAGTTCCAATGAAGCTCAATAAACTAACTTTACACACTTCATCTAATTTTGATCTAATACTCTTCTTTCCTCTGCATTCACATCACTCCAATACTCTAATCAACATTCACAACTTAAATTCGCAATACTCTGATAATATTTACTCAATTCGCATCACATACATGTCTTATATCAAAAAACTGAAAAATGATCTAGCATAATTATTAGCTTCAAGCATAACATCAATTAGGTCAGCCTAATTAGATGTATAAAATAAAATAGATAATATATGACTTGTCAGCTCAAATCCTTCCACACATGCCTCGCACCAGGATTTAATCCTTAAAACAATTTGAAATAGGTTGGCATGGACCTATAATAGCTCCCACATAACTTTGCAATACTTAATTAATCTTTACATACCTTCACACCTATTAGGTTGGCACCGCAGAAGACCTAATACAAAAATTCTTCAACTGTATACCCATATTCGGACACGCGTACCTCAAAATGCTATGCCATCTAGAATTCACAATCTATTGACAGCTGTCAACATCTCCTTAGAACTGCAAAGCCAAAATCCTATCCGCAAAGAAGTGTGGACTCTCCTACTCACATGCACCATATAGGAAATGACTATAATTTTCCAAGCCGAACTTCTGTCATTCATATCTGTCGAACCAAAATAAAAAAAATGATGGAATTCTAGAATTAGATGCTTCTAAAAACTAACAAAAACATACTAGAACCAAAGAGTAAAATGTTAATTCACTGACCAATGAGGACCCAAAAATTGAATGCTCTGTGACACAAAATTATCAGATTGACATAGTCAATTTTCATCATAATCAAATTTACTTAATCAAACCATCTTGCAAAATTATCTTCCACAAACATCAAAGTACAAGCCTTCTAACATGTTTTGGGATGTTGGAGCCTGCCAAAATGATTTGCACCAAAGTCTTCACACCAAGATACAATGTTGACATCAATGACAACACTGCAACACATAATAGTATACCTTGTGCTTATCCCTCATGATCATGTTGCCAACAATAACATCAATTACATCTACTCATTCTTCCAACAATCTTCCCCTTTTTCATTCATGGTAACAGGCCAAAAATATCTTCAAAATTTTCTCCAAAATATTCTCCCCCTTTGACATCAAGGGTAGAGGGTACCTATAGTAACTATTATAACACATACCAGATCTCATATGTACAAACTAACAAATTGAATTGACTGCCCCCTAAGTCATGTACCAAAGCAAAACGAAAAATTTGTCCTAGAATTACTCTATATACTCTACATATGTACAAAGAATCTTAAACTAAAATTTGGAAATGCATAAAGAGTAAGAAGTGTTTTCAACCAGAAGATGTTGACTCTTGTAGCTTCCACACATGGGTCTACCACACCTGTTTACCTTCTTCGCATGCCTTCTTGGCTGCCCCAAGCAATCTGGATTGTGTTTCAAACTCCATTAGTATCTCTTCTCCTTATTCTAGAGTGCTAGGTACAGGATTCATCTGTGTAGCTTTATTAGCACTCAAAGGGGAACATGAAACAAGTATGAGTTTAGGATTCGCCAAATCCATTATCTCTCCAAACTATAGAATGATATGCTCCTTTTGGGCTTGTAACTGAAAAAATTTCTTATGCAAATCTTCTATAATATTCCTTGTGTCTCTAGCTAGTTCAAGTGCCAGATCATAGGAATTGGAGGAATTGTTGATTTGGGACTCAATAGATTCCATTTCCTTCTTGATACTCTATGTGGCTTTGGGCCACTTCATACCATATTACAAAAAAGCCTTTGCCTCATCTACACACACTTGTGCATCCTTTAGATTCTCTTGAAAAAATTTATGTGCAAGAGCATATTTCTCAATAATCTCCATCATTTTCTTATAACTTATTATCTTTTCAACTTCATTCTCAATTTGTCCCTTAAGACCGAAGGCATATTCTTTAAAAGAATCAATTAATAGCTTTAAATTTTCCATACCAAAAAGTTATGTGTTAATGTTCACACCAGGTATGGCCTCTAGCAATGCCTTTACTACTTCTTCCATCAGATCTCCACTCTTTTGATGTGTTTCTATGATCTCCTTTCGGGCATATGCATGGAATACATCTACCAATTGTAGCTTGTGGAGGGGGAAAATCTTGTCTAGATCTATATTTCCCTATTGCATTGGTAGTTGTAGCAATTGAGATGATACAATAGGTTGGAAGTTGAGATACATAATCAGTAGATTCTTCAAGGAATCTCGGATAGATCCTTATATCTTCTATTGGAAAAACCCCATATGGAACATGTGAGAAAGCACCTAACTGGTCGTCTTCTATGGATTTCACGAGGTATTCTTAATTTTAGGTTTTGGCTTCTCAGTAACCTCAATTACCCTTGGTGTAGCCATTGTAAAACGAATTCAAATTGCTTTCAAACAAATTTCTCTATGGAACTAGGGAAAACAAGGATTGCAAATACCTTTTCTTTCACTTGTCAAACTAGGGTTTGAACGTATTGAATCTCAAATCACCTTGATCACTTCAAATTCTTTCTTCGTTTCTCTACTCAAATATTTTTTGTAAATTATTTTGGTTAAATGAAATCACTTTATAACCCTTTGAATCTAACCTAATTTTGCATTGAATGCTTCAAACAATAAATTTGGTAACCCTTTCATTGTATGCATAGTCAACTTCTAATTCTCCACAAACTTTTGCATTATCATATTTTCTTCCACAATCTTCACCAATAGATCAAGCATGTTGATCTACATTGCATATCTTTGTGTTGAAGCATCAACATAGTTTCTGGAGGAAACATCTACATTGGATGTAGGTATAGATTCATCCTTAACCTATTTCTCTTCCTTCTTTCTCCAATTATCCATCTCCTTTATTTCTATCAGATCAATCTTTTGCACTAGTTCATTCTTCTTTATTAGATTATCCTTCTTCATATTGTTGATTCTGCAAAACTTAGAAATGTGTCTAGGCCTATTATAATTGTAGCTTATGACATTCTTCTAAGCAGTATTCCTTCCATATGATGGAGCTTCTGAAATTCTGAGGAATTTTCTCATTTTCCCATGGGCTTAGTCTCCATTTTAAACCCTTGTCCCCATGAATGAATAGGGTTTTATTCACAAAGGTATGAAAATGTTATAATTGCAAGTTGACCTGCTCTATTGGTCACTAATTTCTTAAGTCATCTCTTGAGCCACATTGCATGTTCGTTTACTGGCCTCGTTAGCTTGATGCACTAGTCATCAATTATTTCATTGACTTTAGCCTTTTCCCTAAGTCAGGTTTTAAATTTTCCCTGGTGACTTAAGCCTAAGTCATTCACCCTCAAAGGTCATGTCATCATTGGATTAACCGAGTCCTTTCTATTAAATGCTAACATTGTATGGAGTGCAGGTTTTGAGATTCGAGGATCTGGGATGAGATCTTGGTCGTACCCCACCAACTCGCAGATGGTAAGTGTCGATAGGTTAAAAGTAGCAAGGTTGGAGAAATAAGGGCACGTGTCCTCGTATGATCATGGGACCCAATCCTCTCCACCATGCCCACCATCTGACGCCTTCAACAAATGATCGAGATCAGATCTTGAGAACGATCTTCACCGTTCCCCGCTGGTTCGCTAGGAGAAAGTGAATGTTAGTTAAGACTAGCGAGATCAGTGAGATTTCAACATCTGTCCTGATCTATTCAGTTTGTGTGAGGGGTGGAGCCCGTTGACAGAGAGACTATCGTCTGAGATGGATGAACATCATTGGCCCAAGACACTTCAGTGAAGCACCGTTGGAATTCAAAGATGGTCAAACTAATGCTAGCCATTTGATTCACCATCCAAGAAGAAGATCAATGGCTTATATTCAAAGCTGATAAATGGCACGTGATAGTTGTTTTTACTCTGTAACCATCGCACACTAATGGACAGATTTCTACAAGAGTGATCAAATTGAACTTCGTGCGTGTGAAGATTTAATTGTAGACAATCATGAAGTGCAATCTACAGACTTTCATGCACTTGCAGACGCCTGCCAGCGAATTGCCCACTTCATGTGTGTGCTTTTTCTCATGCAATATCGGTAATCGATAGCATCATCTCACTCAATAAATAGAAGTGAATAAGTTTCTATTCTTTTCATATCATCTAAATAGTTAAGTCCTCAGACTGTTGTAGAGAGCGAAGATCAAGAGTGTGCTTGTGATTGCAAGATGAGTAGGTTTGGTTCCACATCATTTCTAGTGCGAAGATCTTCCAGGCTACAGTCTCAAAAGCCTTGGAGTGAAGATCCTGGACACGAACAAAGAATTCATGAGGATACCAAGGAGAAAGAACCTTTACCAGTGATGGTTAGATGCAGCCACAAACTGTGGAACCAAGCTGGGAGCTCAAAGGAGAAGACAAAAAGAGACGAAGTTTTCGGGCCTTCCAATAGAACTCGGCGAAAGCTCTAATATGGCCATGGTTCGTTCAGTTGAAAAAATTCTCCTATCGACCTTACCGACAACCCATTTGAAATCGAAACAGAGACTGACTCCAACTACCGCCAGTATTTGGTGACTATGGGGCAAGCTATGTCGTCTAAAGTGAGAGTGTTGTCTATCCCTCCTCTGGTGGTTTGAACTCCAAGTGGGAGAGACATTGCTGTGGCATATAAGGACAAGGTTGAGGAAGGTGTCGAAGTCTCTTCCCCGACCCTTGTTGTTACTCGGAGCTACCGTGTATACCGAGGTGTGTGCGTTGATGAAAAAGGTTTGCTAGTGTGTGTATTGAAGGTGGTGGTAAATAATTTTTTATGTTGTTAAATGATTTTTGGGTTGTCATTTTATCATCTGGAATGCATGGCATAATTTTGAGGTGTTGGAAGGTGATGGTGTTCCCTCGTGGCATTGCAGGTTTTGGTTCTTTTGCTCCCCTGGCGATGGAGGAAGATTTTGGCGGTACTTTGCTTCCTCCTGGCGGCTATGTTGATTTTGGCTTTTCCTCGTGTCTAATAGAATTGTCATGTGGAGATTTTGTGAAATGCAGTCGAAATGAGAATTGAAATGAAAATTTTGTATCTAAGTTGTATTTGAGATGGTGGCTTATTTTGCTCCCTTCTCTTATAAAAGGGAATTCAAAGCTCATTTGTAGGGGATGAAAATTCTGGTTAGGTTTTGAGTCGGGTGCATATGGGTTGAATGATAGGAATATAAAAGAAGGAATAGAATAGATAATCTGTTTTGAGCTTTTGGAAGAACATGTTCAATTGTCTTAAATTGTTCTACAGATATGACTGAAAAATATGGATAAACGTATAATTCTAATGCATTTTATCTCCTTGTGTGAATTTGTGTGAATTTTGAATGAAATGTTAATGATATTTTCATTCTTCTTTGAACATCTGTTTGAATGTATGTCTCCTTTTCTGCTTTGATTCAAGCAATCAATTAAAATACTTAAATGGGGTCTTCAGTTTACAATTATTTACAAAGGAT
>VDFB02092954.1:0-20540 GCA_007258455.2 Sequoia sempervirens
TGCACCGCTTTGCAACTTTAATTCCTTGAAGATTGCAATGGCTTTGTGTAGTTGGCTCGATTCCTGCGTGGTGAATCAAAGTTTGGTTTTGTTTCACTAAGTCAATACCATCCCTTGAATTCTTAGGAAGTAGATTAGAACTTCTGACCCCTTGTCTCTTTTTTCAGTTTGTTTGATTTGCAACCCAAATAAAAGAGCTTCATTGTCCAAACCTTCATTGTGAATTGAAAAAATTCAATGCTTTAGGTGTGATAAGTTTGGTCACTTTTCCAAACATTGTTCAGATAGACCTAAGCATCAAGCCTCCATTGCAAATGTAGATGATGCCTCTCCACAGAAGAATGAAGAGCCTTGTTACCATGCAATATAATAAGATCCTTGAAGCCTTATGCTTACAATAATTATAAGATCAATATAAGAAGAGCCTTGTTACTATGCAATATAATAAGATCCTTGACTTACTGATGCTTTACTTTTTTCATGATATTATAGAACATTTTTATGGGTTGTTGGAAAGTCTTCCCTTGGGCTACTGAGTTTGGTTACAAGTGATTCATCAAAGTTATTAATCTCTATCTTGTTCTTATTCGATATAGTCCTCCTTTAATATATTTTATACTGGACTCCAATTGAAGTAGATTATTATATTGTATGAAGCAGAGATTCATTTTCATGCCACATTGTACTATACCATATACGCTGCATTTTGAATAATGTTTTAGTCAAATCACTGTGAAGGTTTTCTTTTTACACCTATTTTCTTGAATCTCATAAGCTAGCTTGGTTACAGTTTGTGTGTGAGTGACTAATTTGTGTACTCTTGAGTTCTTGTGAATTTTTTTTTGCATGGGTTAATTAATTTAATTTGAAAGTCTAGGTATGTGTTAGTGTATATATAAAGATGATTCCATTATATGTGTGACATGCCTTTGTCATTGTGTTGGAATGTTTCAGCATGCTGTGTTTTGCTTGGCAGTGAAAGAAAAAACTATTTGTAGCATTGGTATTCATGTTTCCACCCTGCTAAAGTATCTTCAAAGATAAAGTTCTACTCTTTGTTTATTTTAATTTTCATACTTGCACATTTCATAGTTTTCTAGTATGTCACTTCTATCTGATCTTGTCATAGTGACTTATCAATCCCCTGAGAAGCATTCCAAGGCAGATATAGTAGAAATATGGGATTGAACAAATGATGACAATGAGAAAAAGTTACCTAAAAGTCAGTTGGCATTCATTTGTAGTATCAAAGCATACATAAAAGGTTGCCTAGGTCTATGCTTTATCAACGTTAGAAGTGTGAAGTCTTTTATAGATCATCAATTAAAACATGCACCTAGCGGAAGTGAGTTAGCGACATGAGGCTTTTGAAAGTGTTCCCTACCATGATCCTTAGAAGCCAGTGAGCAGCAGGGTAAAATGAGATTGCACAGGAGGGATCCTAAAAATGATATTTTAGGTGGCATGATGGATGAGAATAGGCACCTAGGCTGACAGACAACTGAAATTGGTGCCTAGCATTTATTTGGTGAGCTAAAAGGCGGGTACATCAGGATAGGTGCTTGGAGTGGATGTTTATGCAATGTGAAACAATGGTTTGAGTTTGAAAGATGTGTAATGCAATGTAATCAATAATATGAATAAAATTTTTAATTATTAGTTATGTCGTGAGTAATTACATAGTACTTAGGTTGACTTTGTAAAAACTATATTGTAATTGAAATTTTTCATCTATACGACATCTAGTTGTTACTTATGCAATGTGAGGTAATGCTGAGTTTGAAAGATGTGCAATGCAATGTAATCAGCAATATGAATAAACTACATAATATAACCATTCTTTTATGCTATTGTACATCAAGATATTTAACCATTGCTCACTTGATTAAAATTTCAAAGAGTTTAATTATGCACATGAGGAGGCAATTCAATTTCGATTGTCAACTTCTATATATGAAAATATCCAATAATCAAGTGTATGTCCATATACAAAAATGGCATCAATGCCAACTCAATTTTTTTTTTACAATATGTGGCATATGCCATCTCGGTATCTATTCAATATTTACATGCCAAAATGTCTATCTCATTCTAAACTAGTGGTGGATCATCAAAATGGAGCCTCTTTGAAGCACTCGTTGCCTCTGAAGGTAGTTGCACAAGAAAAAGTCAAACCATAATTGAGATTAGTTATACTATATAATTTAAAATTAAATGTTTAACATCAAAATCAATATACATTAAATTATAATTGAACTCTAAAATTGTAATCTTGATTACCTGAAATATCCGTCTCTTCAAAGGGTCAGGAGTTCTAGAATATGCCCCTCTCAAAGAACCGACCAAACCATGTACATGAATTTCAATCTATGGGTGAACAAAGACATAAAAGTGATCCAAGTTAGCATACTGGTGTGGAGTAATAGAGACATATAAAATGCAAACAAGAATAAAATGAACATATACTTCTTTGGGTTGATCTTTTCTTTATCTCCTTTAGGTGTTTGACACCTCCTCCTTGAGGATTGCTTCAACACCTACTCCTTCAAAGATGTTCCAATCGTCTTGCTTGGTGTTGTGGCCCTTGTCCAACAAGGACATTATAGCTCATGTAATTCCTACTTGCATAAAAATGACAAGTACATATGAAACTACCAATCTATGTCAATGTATGTATAATCAATATAAGATCTTAAAATTCTTAATTCAATCAAATTTGAGTTCAATTACCTTGCCCTTATCCAACATTACACTTCCATAATCTGGACAAGGTTGCACCTCGCTCACATAAGGTATTTCCTACAAGAGGAAAATAAGATAAACGTATAATTTATTATATAATTTCATTTTAATGACAATTCAAAGGATAAGAAAGTATACAATAAATAAATGTAAATGAGTGAGTGCAAAAATATATACTGTGTGCGTGTCCAGGCCAATTGAAATGGCCCTCAGGGTGCTATCCGTCACATTTGTCAGCTCCTCCTCGGACATCAACTGTTAAATAGACCATGTAAATAAATATTAGTACATTATACCATCTCTTATTAATATTCATTAAAAAACAAATGCAAGTTATGAATTCAAAACTTAAATTTTACCTGTGTCACTATTCCAATGTCCCCCTCTCTTGTAGGAGAGGACTCTGTACGGTGTGCTCCACTCCCATGCGTCTGATCTATAATGTCCACATCATGGAAGTCATAATCAGAAGTGTCTAGGGGATGCTCGGCAGGCTCTACAAGAAGACCCAAGCATATTTGGTGGCACATGGAGCAAGTATGTGGTACACAAATATGTGGACCTGATGAGGATGATGCAGCAGCACTCGAGCCATCACCAACATCACCAGAATGTGGCTGAGCTACTACAGAAGCATACAAAACCAAAAGACCACTCAAAGAGTGAATAGCGTGGATAGTCTGTGTGGCTGCATCCTGCATAATATCTGGATGGTATACTGGAGGTGGTGGAGGAAGGCGAGGGAGGGGAACATGTGGGCGGGGTATTACTCTAACTGCCCCTGCTCTATCCTGGGGCATACCTCCACCAATGCCCTGGAACGGTCTAATGTCAAAGTAATTGACATGATGCCCTAACACAAACTCAACATATAATTTTTTTATAAAGTAAAATGGTACATCCAAGTTGTTGTTCGGTGGTTTCAAAAAAACCATACACCAATGATCCCAAAATTTTTCTACAATGTCTCTATGAGTGCACCATTTTATAGAAAGTTTTGTTTTATTAACATTAACTGGCAAACCAATGCGGGGGTTAACAAATAAAGAGGCTATTTGGGCTTTGGTTATTCCAAGATCTTTCACATCATCATAGGACAATCCACATGCATAATATTCTCTCATGTCTTCTCGCCACGAATGAAAGGCATTATGTTGCGAGGAGAGGGTTTCTATATTTTTAATTATTTCATTCATTGTGTTTGACATCGAAGATAATCGAGGGACTCTCATATAAACTTTAGAAATGCCCCTTAATTGTTGCAATTTTTTAGAAATTAATTCTTGAATTGATGGCTGTGGTGGTGGTGGAGGTGGTGGAGGTGGAGGAGGTGGAGGTGGAGGAGGTGGAGGTGGTGGAGGTGGTGGAATTGGTGCATTTTCATCGTCAGCAGCCATAATGCTTGATTCAATATAAAAACAAATCAATCTAATTAGAATTAGACAATATAAATGAAAATATTATAAAAATACCCTAGTTTATAACAAAAATCTATAAAATTTTCTAATTTTTAATCCAAATACATAAAAAACACTATTTTTAAAGTCAAAATCCATTGCAAACATTCAAATTTCATCAAAATCCATGCTAAACTCAAATTTTTTCATAAAAATCTATCAAAACCACCCAACTATTTAGGTCCAACCTTTACTGGGAGAGTTATCAAACCAATTATAGGGCCATAACCATCATGAGCTTTTAATCATGCTTTTGATTGTTCATAATCATCTGATAAAGTTCATGTACATACAATAACTCTTTTTGATCATATTCACTATGTACATGGGATCAATGAGTATTCCCCTTTTCGGGTTTCTGCAAACTTGATATAAAGAAGACCATTGAGTGTAGTTATAGAAGAATCAATATATGTAAAAGAAATGTCAAACAAAATATTGGTTTTTCCTTTATGATTTTGAATATTAATAATGTTTATAAAGATGGAAAAATCATTATCATCTTCTTCATTATCATTGTATTGAACAAAGTTTGTTGAATGAATTGGCAATGGGCTTGTAAATATTTGTAGGTATTGATTAGGTGAAAAAACCAATTTATTTCCTTTGTCATTAATAGGTCATCCAACTGGATTTGATTAGAATGAGGTCTTGCACTTGGTTATAAATATGCTTACATCTTTCCATATCATGTCGAGGTGTACGATGATATTGAAAAAATGTTTTTGCATTAAAGTTTGGTGGTAAAGGTTTAATTGTTTGAATATGACTAATTGGAGGAAGTTGAATCATATTCTTGTTTAAAAATTGCAACATGATCACATGGAGAGAATCAAACAACTATGAAAATTTACTATCTCATGGCCTAAATTTATATCTAGAGTTATGTTTACAGTAGTTACTTTTGTCTCAATATTATGAGCAGTTTGACATGAATGTTTATCAAGTAATGAATATTTTGTTTTTCTTTTTAAATGATTGATAGTTGTTTTGAGGCATGACTTATATGATTGACCAATAGGAGCCTATGAAGGGGTACCTTCATACCAACTAATCGATATTCGATAATCATGAAGGGTTATACAAAAACGGTTAAGGATGGATATTTCATTAGCAATTTCTTATCTTGAATATTAGGTTGTAAGTTACCTATAAACACCCTTTGAATGTCAACATCTTGAAGACTATAGGAGAATTTCAAATAAAGGGATTAGTATCATTTCATAAAGTTTTTAATTTTCTCTTTAGGTCCTTGATTACAATGAACTAAATTTGTTAATGTAACTTGAGGACTGATGTTCACTTGAAAGTGTTGGAGGAAATCACTAATGAGTTGTGTAAAGGAGGTAATTGATTGTTTGACAATGAACAAAACCAATCCAAGGCCATATCTTTCAATGATCTAGAAAAGAGTTTCACTATGAGTGAATCTTCAAAAATAAAGTCTCTACACAAGGTAGTAAAAACTAACAAATGGTTATTAGGATATTTTTTACCATTGTACTTTCCAAAGCGAGGTATTTCAATGTTTTGTAGTATAGGTGTATTTAAAATAGTGAACATTAATGAACTATGTGTAAGGTATTTTGGATGTTTACTATTGGTTTGATTTTGGTTTAAGTTTGAAATTTGTTGTTGTAATAATGTCATGCTTTAAATAAAAAAGTTGATTTATCACAAAATCATTGGGCCACATGTTGTGAGAGTTTTTCAAGTATGGTGAACTAGTATGGAGGAATGGTGGGATATTATATTTCATGTTTAGGAGGGGTGATGAATATGGAGGTGTTATAGGTGAAGGGACAAAACTATTATAATTTCCACTAGAAATTCCTAAGCTTGAGTTTAAACCATTGTTATATTCCATCATTGATGCTATGACTGGAGGTGTAAAGTTGGGAATAGAAGGCATTATTGTGGGAGAGGAAACTTATTTTCCAAAAGGATTTTGAGCATTAGTCAAAAATTTCGTGAAACTAGCTACCAAAGGAATATTAGAATCTACTATATTAGCTAGGCTACGTAACACTTCTATCCCTTCCTAATCATTTACCAACTTCCCAATGCTATCCAAAAGAGGGATTGCTTCTCCATCCAAAGGTTCAATGCTTAAGAATTGTTGAATTCATTGTAGGTCTTTATCCAATTATTCTAGATTATCATTGGGGACCTTAGAAATAACATATGCCAAGTCCACATAAATGTTAGGTTACAAAAAAGACATGGGTAATGTAGGACTAGGGAGGGAATATAAGATGGATTGGGTAGACATAATACGTTGAGTGAAAGAGTTATAAGAATCAAGCTCAACATTGGCTATGATTGCAACATAGGAAGCCATAAGTCTACAACTACATCTCACGTGGGTATTAGTGAAGTGACACAAGGTCATGAAGCTCATAAATTTTCTACAAGATTCAAAACAATTTAATGCTCATACAATGAAGGGAAAACACAAAATAGTCACAAAAACTAAAATAATTTGCACACACAAAACCCAAAACAACATAAGAATCATAGAGATAGAACTATGATCCAAATCTTTGTCAAAACTGATTGGACAGGGAATTGGCACCCTAGACTGATGAGGTTGATTTTTGTTAAATTTAAAATCTAAAAATGAGATATAGTATCTGAAGGATCCTAATTGAAGATGTTTAGGTCTGCCAATAGGAATACTTTTAGAAATGCACAAAATTTTAATTTTATATACATGCAGCCATAATGCCTGATTAAATATAAAAACAAATCAATCTAATTAAAATCAGACAATATAAATGAAAATAGTATAAAAATACCCTAGTTTTTTAAAAAAATCCAACAAAAACCCTAGTTTTTAACAAAAATCTATAAAATTCTCTAATTTTTAATCCAAATACATAAAAAACACTATTTTTAAGTGAAAATCCATTGCAAACATTCAATTTTCATCAAAATCCATGCTAAACTCAAATTTTTCATAAAATATCTATCAAAAAACCCTATTTTGAAAAAAATCAACTAAAATTAAACAAATCTAATTGAAAAGTTGATTAGATCAAATAAAAAATCAAGAATCTAACCTGTTGCAGATGGATTTGAAATTGGATATCTGATTTGCACTTTCCACTGTGCGCCCGCAGCGGTTAAGCTGAATGAAAATGAGTTTTGGTCAGTTTCATTCGGCCCGAAATAATATATATATATGTTTACAAAATTGGATATCCGATTTAGATCGGATATCCAATCCAAATCGGATATCCGATTTTCAAATCTAGGTTTTTGCTTTGCCTCGGTAGTCACCCAAGCCCCATAAAGTCAACTCGGCATTTTCACATTTTTGAGTTGTAGAAACACGTATTTTTTTCTCCATTGCCACTTTTTGGCATACCATGATCCTGCACATGCCCAGAAGTGTTCATCAATTTCTTACGGTAGTGATTGCTAGCACCAACAAGATATGAATGCTTACAAAGCCATTTAGTTACATGTCCAGTTTATGCAATATATGATTCCTCTCACAAGTTATTGGAGTGACTTTTTTTGTTATATAATGATGCAAATGGATTTACTTGTTAGATCTAATATTGTTTTCTTGTAGGAATTTTTTTTTTCACCAAAATGAAGTCTTAGCATACACATTATGAAGAGAAGTCTTTGCATTTTTTTTAGCAATTCTAATCTTCTACAAGTTCCTGTCTTTGTTTTGAGGCATATTTTGCACATGCCCTTAGGAAAAGTGTCAAAAATTAATATATTCATTCTTATTTTTCATTAAATTATTTTTTGTTGTTTCGGCAAAGCAATGCCTCTTAACCATATGTGTGCTCTCATTTGTAGGTCAGGGACCGTTACACTAGATGTTCTACATGCATATCCCATTCAAGTTTGGGTACAACAGAGAAGCTCATATATGGTATGATTTCTTGCATCCAATAGAAAGATGCAAACATTCTTATGCAAGTTTTCAGTATTGTAAAAAATATGATGACTTTTATAGATTGGTGAATATTGAATTAGTGTATAACATTGTTGTAGCAGTGGAAACTACTGTTTTTTCTCATGATATTGGTTGTTATTTAATTTGTTCTTTTATGGGTATAATGTATTTTTTGGGTTACTTCTGTAACTGTGAGTTTCAATGTTTTATGCTCATATTTTTTATAATTATTAACCTACAAAGTTGGAAGGATTGTATCCAATGGATGTAACAAACATCCTTTACATTTTTGTAGATGATTGAAGAAGAAGTGGAACTTCCTGTTACACCTACTAAAGAAAATGCAAAGGAAGAAAATGAAGTTGTTGCAATGGAGATAGATGATGGTCAAAGCAATGGTGTGTCTGGAGCTAATGAAAATGCTAACATTCAAATGCAGGAGGTCAAAAATGCTACTGAAAAGGCATCAATAGGAGCAAATTCAGAGAATGGAGCTTCTAAGCTGGATGATGGGACTGCCCAAATGGAGACTGATGGTAAGGTCTACTCTTTTCCAGTATATACTTTTTGAATAATTTCATAATAGTATTATGTCTTATAAGGCAAGTAAGGCCTAATCAGAAAATTTTGAGTTGACTTGATCTAATAATTACATTCTGAGCTATAATGTATTTCTTTGAAAAATCTAGAAGTTTGGAGAATGTGGGCATACTGATAGAATATTTCTCACTTAGAAGAAATGCTTGGAGAAATTGTGTATAAATGTTTTGTAGATAACTACTTTGAGAGGCATTTTGTACTATTGATTAATATAGAGGATTTTTTTATAGAATAGTGGGGTGATATTGATAAATTGGAAAGGATGGCACAAAAATTAAAGGCAAAAAAATGGCATTGCAGAATCTTGTCATTTTTCATATTTGTTTTTGTTAGCATTGATGGTTCTCCTTATATCAACTAGCTCTATGGATTTGTAAATTAGTTACTGAGATTGTGAAGGATGCAATTTAATTAGAAAGTAGACAATTCTTTTCAAAATTCATGTTCTACCCACTGGGACCTAATATGCATGTTGAAATGTGTGTTTGTATTTTTGATGTGCTTGTATTTACTGTCACATAATGAAGTGGCTTGGTTGAGTACAATATGGTTTATCAGACAAAGTGAAAAAAAATTGCAAAAAGCAAAAAGAGCCTATTTGTCTTGTATCCTGTATGTTGTTTGAGAGTAGGAATCTAACTTCATCACAAGTTATTTTCTCTTTCCTAGAAATGAATCCTTTTCTCATGAAATGTTATGATGTACATCTTGCTCATGATTGTATGAACAATTTTATAAACTATAAATAAAAAAAATACTTATTGGCATTAACTTTATGAATTTGGATTAGGATGCGTTATTTTCTTTGTTTTTTTTATGAACATTATGCTTTGCATATTCAACAATTGTTCATTGCTCCCAACTTCAAAATCATTTATAATTTCTATTATAATTTTCCATCGCATTTGGAAAAATAAAAATAAAAACTCCAACAAATACGAGGATGACAAGAATTTGAAAACATTGAATGTTGAAAGCCACACTAAAAAAATATTTAAAATAAATTGTTTTTTTTTTTTTAATGCATATTTACATATTGTCTCTAGAGAGACAATTTTTACATATTGTCTCTACAGAGACTATGTTTTTAATCCCAACTATTGTCTTTAAAGAGAGAAAAATACTTCTATTTCATATTTTCTTTATAAAGACAATTTTTAAGACAATAATTTGAGACACTCACTTAAAGACAATAGTTGAGACAATACATAAATTTTTTTTGGTCTCAAGTTAAGACAATTTATTCAAAAATTGTTTGAAATTGCCCCTCTATGTAGTAGTGTCAAATTTTCTAAAAAGAAGATAAATCTCATGCAATGTTTGCATGTTTGAGGTGAGCACCATGTTCTTTGGTTTGAGCTTAATGGTCTTAATGTTGCCAGTCGTATTAATGGTTACAGAATAGAAGGCAAGGAAGACATAGATTCCTAAATTTGTAAAGGGAAAAAAATTAACAACTCTCAAGCTTTGTGCACAGAATAGAAGGCAAGGAAGACACAGATTCCTAAATTTGTAAAGGGAAAAAAAATGAACAACTCTCAAGCTTTGTGCACAAAATAGTGGCATCTGATAGTATGGACTTGGGCTTAATCCTCAACACATCACCTACAAGCTTGATCCTCAGACGTTGGTGCACAATATTGAGTCAATTAAATTTTTATGTCTAGTGTACTTGCCTGTGTCATTTTGTGTGATCTTGATTGGCCAGTAGGATAAGCCATGGCTACTTGGAAATTAAGTATGAATACATTATTAAATTACTTGTGTTGCCATGTCAGTAGTCTTTAAATGTATCTATTACGTTTAAAATCTTAGTGTCATTTTTTTAAGTATTGTAATCTTTAGTTCTCAATTCTTAGTTATTGGTTTATTTTCTAAAATAAAGTCATTGTTAATCATGGTAGTGACTAATCATAGAAATTATAAAATCCAGTGTTAAAGAATGTTCATTGTTTCGTCAATCCAAATAGTCAATATTGTTAAATTATCATCATTTGTCATGTCAAAATATTGTAAAAATAAAATAAATTTTTCTTGCATTTCAATTGGAGGTGTTATCACTTGCACACAATGTCCATCATTGTACATTGAGCCTCAAAGACATATTTCACTGAGTTAAGCAATGGATGGAGGCACTAGAGGCTAGAGGACAACTAACATCCTCTCATTAGCCACCAACGACGAGGTCGCTTATTAGCTTTGGTGGCATTTTATTTTCTATTGTGTGGCAGTGTGTGTGTTTTTCTTTTAGTTTTTCAGTATGGTGTGTGAATAGTGGAAAAATGATTATATTGGAGAGCAGATGACTATAGAGATCCTTTGACTACGAAGATCCTCTGACGGCGGAGATCCTCCGAGTGTTAAACTTTGTTGGAAGATGGTCAATTGGTGAATATGTTCACTAGCAATAATGGCCATGTGCAATAGGATCCAGACAACAAGATTCAGATAGTAGTATGCAATATGGTATGATTTTCTTTTCAGTATTCCTATTTGTGTGAATAAATGGAATTTCACATTATGGGGGGGAATAATAACAATTTTCCATTCCCATTTGGTGCCAATTTGGCTAAAGTCAAGGGTAGCTTCTAGTGTCAATGGTAGTTGACTAGGTTGTTTGAGATTGAAAGGCAGTGATTGACAACATTGACTATAATTAAGAACATTGTGTTCTTATGGAATGTAATGTGAAACCATTTCTAGTATGGGTTTTTCAGATTTGTGACATGTATGTTGCTTTCTTTAACTTCCCTAATGTACAAGCATAGTGGCGAACAAAAGAACTGGTGTAATGCAGTTCATGGATCTTGAAAGGGTTTGTGGGAGGAACTAAAAAACCACACAAGGTGGACAGATGGTGGAGGTTCCTGTTCACGTCAAGGTTTGTGGTAAGCCTATTTGAAACCATGGGAGGAGAGAACCTTTCTTTGGATCAAGGTCATGAGTCAGTTGGACATGCCACAAATATTAGCATACTTCAGATGAAAGGTGTGTGATCGTACCATGTTCACACTAAGGTGGGAATGTTAGGAAAATAGTGTTCACATGGTTAGCTAGTGTGGTAAATTATATTGTGAGTAATTAGCTATGTAACGAAGTTTTTTAATAAACAACTTAGATTAATAATAGTAGATGATTTGTGTGAGTTACAACAACTCACGTAGAATAGGTTTGTAGGAGATATTCATTAAGACTAGCTCTGCTTGAATATAGGAACTACCTATCCTATATATGTGTATGTCTTTGGATGGATTAAATGGAGAATAGAAGAAAGATGCTATTTGTGTGCTAAATCTACTACTAATTTCCAACACTATGGAGATCCATTGTAAACTAGCTCCACTTGGCATAACTTCTCAATGCAGACTAGGTCAACCCACTCTAGCAACCTTTATGGTCAACATTTATTTTCTAACACCCTAGGTAGCTTCATGTAATGTTAGGATACTATTAATATTTTTTTTTGTATTTGAAATTTAATGTGACATTACATATTCTTGTCACAATTATTATAACCACTAGGTGTCAAGGCTAACCATCAAACTTTAGCTAAAATAGTTAACTAGTAGTCTGAACAAACTATTAAAGTGATTGCAAAGGTAGATTTTTTTGTTTCTTTTACATAACTTGAAAATAGGGAGTTAGTTTTTCAAGTGTGAATAGTTGAAAAAAAGCTATTTTTGCATTGAAAATTTTAGCATCAAGAAAATTTTAAAATTGTGTTGCTTAATATCATTTTTAGGCCTTTGAAGTCACTGTTGTAAGTGAATTTCAATGAGGCATAACTTTCACCCTGCTTATCAAAATTTTGCATCCTTTTTTTTATTTGTATATGAACTTTACAAGGAATCTAATTTTACATATAAAACTAAGATCCAAACTTCCATTACTATATAAACTATAAAAATAACTATGTATTACAAATAATCAATTTGGCATTCAATCTTCACAACTTGTCAAAATTATCTTGCACATTATTCTAGGGGGCCTATATTTTAACACTAATCATTTTGAGGTGGGATATACTTCCATTTCACATTCATACTTTTATTAATTAGACCATGTTTAAAAATTACGAACTAAAGTGAACATATTGGGAGTAATAAACATGAGGACATCTAAGTTTTACCCTCATACCTCAAATTCTCTCATCCAACTCCTTCTTAGGATTGTAAAACCTAAAACACCTATTGCTACACCTAAATCTCGTATTGACTCGTCCATGAGTTCCATTGATTCTTTGCATCTAGACATTGCTATCATTTTTCTAGATCAACCATATTGGGATGCATATCTACCAAACATAACATATTTGTTTTTAAAATCCTAGCTTGCAAATTTGGATGAAACCATTGAGTACATTCATCTTCTATTTTATATTATCTTTAATGAAGTTGCATCACCATAATTTCCATCTTTAGATCTTGCTCTTACCTCACCTACATCAACTTTTATCATGATATATATCCAACCATTCATGAGTTGACCTATCGAACTCAGTCATCATCTATGTTTACATCCTCTACACCAATATCAAATTCACATAAGTTTAATTATTACCATACATCCATTGTCCCTACTCCTAAATTTTATATGGTATATGATCCATCTTATTAGAATTTGTCACAGGTCAACATTGGCTTGAAGATCATATACCATCTTTCAAAGGAATCATTAGCATAATTTTGATCTTTGGAGATCATGTGCAACATTAAGAGACTTGCATCTTACTTCCTTCACATTCCTATCAGGAATGAGAAGTATGTTGTTTCTTCCCAAGGGGAGAAATTTTGTTCAATGATCATGGATCTTCTTTAGCATCCAATTTCAAGCATCTACCAACACTATAGGCATCATTTTGAGGTGAGTTTTTTTTGTTTCTCTTGTCCTATTAGTTTTGGGAGGAAACATTTCATCACATTGATTTCATTAGTTCATAGTTTCTAGGGGAATCACATAGATGCTCTTTCTTTTCTCTCTCCTATGGGGGAACACATATTGTGCATTGTTCTAGAAGTAGTCTATGGGGATTCATGATGATTCCTCCATCTATCATGTATCTTCTTCACTTGTATATTTCATTTCATTTGTATTATTTATCTTTTGTCTCGAGGATTTTTATTTCCCACTAGTTTCCCCCTTTTCTCTACTTTGTGAGAAAATTGTACATGAGTGCCTAACATGGCCTAGTAGTCAACACTCATCATCATGATACATTATTCCCTAAGTTGAACTTAAGGAGGGTGTTAGTGTAAATAGTGCCATTATCACACCCCAATATCTATTCACCTTTCTAGGATTGGCCTATTCAAACCTAGCTTAATTTTATTTAGATTTTTTAAGATTTTTGTCTTACTTCATAGCACTAAGAAATGGGTCCTCATCACTTGAAACACCTATTGACACTTTCTCACTCACTTGTCATGTGAGCTCACAAGTATTACACATTTGAAGGGTTAGTTAGTTATTTAGTCCTTACCTTCCTACCTCATCTACCTTGCCAATGTACATAATGTTTCTCATTGTATCTTTACACTCTTCATATCATATTGATAGATATTACATACCTAGTTAGCTAATCACCTTTCTATGATTGACCTATTCACACTTATAATTAAGTTTACTTAGGTTACTCATGCTTTTGTCTCATTTCATAGCTTTGAGGCATATGTCCTCATCACTTGAGACACCTATTGGACATGCATACTTGCCACTTGTTCACACACTTACCAAATGAGCTCACAAGTGTTGCACATTTGGAGGGTTAATTATTTGTTTAGTCTTACCTTCTTACCGCATCTACCTTGTCTATATATGCACGATTTCTCATAGTATATTTAAAATATTCATATTGAATGATAAATATCCTATTGTGTTTATCATTTCACTTGTTGAAGGTTATCAATTTGAGCTCTCTGATCTTGGCATTTTTCAACAAAAAAATCCTTAAAACACCATCATTTATCATGAATGTAATGTAGAGAGAGCTTGAAACACTCTAAAACCTATCTAAAAAATAATTAAAATCTCACAAATTCCTCTTCTAAAATTCTTACAACACAACCCAAACAGAAACAAAAGTTTGCAAATAAATTTCTGAAACTTGCTTGCACATGGATCCAATGATATGCTTTAAATTTCTGAAACTTGCTTGCACATGGATCCAATGATATGCTTTATTAATAAACTCAGATTACAATAAAAATTCAATCACTAATGGACTAAGATACATAAAATTATCTCCATACACACAATACATATGTAAATGAAATTCATTCACAATCAAACTATCCTAAAACACATGAGCATTTGCAAACAAAACCATATCCCAACACTTTGATATATCACCTGCAACTCTTATAAATTCAATCCAGCTGCTCTGCCATCCTCATGGGCTGGTTAAAATCAGTCCCAACCTGCAACAACACACCAAAATAACCCTCACAAAGAATGTTATGCCTTCCTATTTCTGTCTTTTTTTTTTTCAAACTTGTTAGGTTTTTCCTATTTTACTCGTGCATGTCAAGAAATTAATTTTACATACTTTATTTGGGTCTAATCAATATGGCATAACCCATACTACTGCACTTCATGTCAAATTCCTCAAAATAAAATAATTAAAAACAATTAAAAACCATTCCCAACAACCTACTAAAAATATGAGTCTTTTTCAATTTTTTTCTCTCCTTTTTGACTCCTGAAAAAGTAGAAAAATCATAGCCAGTCCTAGGTGCCCACTTTCCAGTCCCTAATTTTTAGGGATCATTAAATGGTGTTTTAAAAATCCAAATTCAAATTCCAACACACCAATTTCACTTTCAAATATTTTTAATTTAAATATTTTTAAAACTACTTTTTCGTTGCTTCTTCTCCCACAAGTCAACTTGACAATGTGTAAAGGGAAATTAATTTTTCATATTTAATTATTCAAATATATATCATTTACCAACTTCAATTTGAATTCCAAACCAAATTTACTCACCAAAAAATTACAAAATTGCTCAACAAAAATTGAAAATTCTACTTGATACAGGATTGCCAATTAGCCATGGATGCTCCTGCATTAGACACCCATGGTAGAAATAAATGTTTCATGATTTGCATTCAGAAACATTTGTAGACCTTATGTCTATCTTGGACCCACCTCATTTCCTTGTTCAATGAAATATTTTTATGCACCACTTTCTGTAAACTTACAACATTACCATGCTTCATCCTTCTTCTACTACCCATCATGTAATTCAAAGCATGAAATCTATTGTCCCACTAATATAATTCATCAAAATCAAAAAAATTAAAATTATACCTTCTCCTTCATAAAACAAATGTATTTTTTTCCTATTTTGCTATTCCACCTTTTCCACCTCCTTCCATTATGTCTCCTTCATGAAATTTCACTATTTCTATGCCTTCTAAAAGGCATGATATTGTTGCAACTTTTTTTCCTTCACTCAAAATAGTGTTAGTACTATCATCAAAAGACTTAATTTCATCATTAGATGACAAGGAATCATGACCAATAATGAAAACATTTTCACCTCCTTTGTTCTCAAACAAGTATTCTTTAGAAAACTCTTCATTAACCCTCACACTCAACTCTTCCAATTCAAATTTATCAAAAGAAAATTCTACTGCAACAAACTTATTTACTCCTTCACTCTCTTTCTCATCAAGGGAAACAATAAAATCATATTTTACCTTACCCTCTGCAGCTACCTTGCAACTTCTCTTTTCAAATTTGCTACTCTATTAAGATTTTCAGTCCTTCTTCTTGGTCTTGCCTCTTCATGAGGACAATAATATGCCCTATGACCTTCTCCACACTTAAAACAACTTCCTTGAAAGGTTTCTCTTTCAAAATCTCTACCCAATCTTCCTCTACCTCTTGAAACTCGATCCCTAGGACCATATGAGCCATCATACCTTTAATTTTTGCTACTGCCTTGGTCTTCCTTTTTCTAATTTTTTTTAATTATTATTTGCCCCATATGATCTTCCTTCAATCTCCTCTTCACTACCTCTTCCTCTTTGCTTACTATCATATCTTTTATTCATTATTTCCTCAATTTTCAAGGCAACTTGGTATGCATCTTCCATAGTTATGACTCTCAACAATTCCATCTCCTCTTGTATGCTTGGTCTCAAACTATTAATGTACCTTGCAACCTTCTCCTTAGTTTCTTCAACATGTCTTATTCTAATCAAGATCCTATGAAACTCCTTTGTATATTCTTTCACCATTTTTGTTCCTTGCTTCAACCCTTGTATTTTCTTGAGTAATTCTAACTCATAATCTACTGGTATAAATTGTCTTTTCATTTTCTCTACCATTCTATCCCACCTTGTGATTTTCTCCTTCCATTTTCTACCTCTTTCTAACTGAATTTCTCTCCACCAAATTGAAGCATGTCGCTTCAATCTTGTCTTAGCAAATCTCACTCTAATTGGGTCTCCAATTTTGTCAAACTCAAAATACTCCTCCATTTCATTTATCTAGTTTAGATGAATTCCTCTGGATTCAAGCTTCTATTGAAGGTAGGAACATCAATTTTTGGTCTCTTTCCCATTTTTTTCAAAGCCCTCAACAATGGGTCATTTGCAACTACTATAATTATCTCTCTTTGTTCAGTGTCTAGGCTAGCATTCTCTAAAGCTTCTTCTTCATCACTATCAATTTCCCTTCTTTGTGCAAACCCTCTTCTTATATCTTCTTGAAGTGCCTCTACTTGCCTTCTCAAAGCTCTAAAATTATTATCATGGATAAAATTGTCCACTCTTCCTCTTCCTCTTCCTCTACCATGATGGGCTCCTCTCCAATCCATTTTTTTCAAAACCCACAACATAGCCCTGTGCAACTACCTCTCTTTGACGGTTTGTTACACTCTCAAGATATTTCTGATTTGATACCACTAATTTAGAGAGAGCTTGAAACACTCTAAAATCTATCTAAAAATCAATTACAATTTCACAAATTCCTCTTCTAAAATTCTCACAACATAACTCAAATAGAAACAAAAGTTTGCAAAAAAATTTCTAGAACTTGCTTGCATATGGAGCCAATGATATGCTTTATTAATAAACTCGGATTACAATGAAAATTTAGTCACTAATGGATTGAGATACAACAAATTATCTCCGTACATACAATAAATGTGCAAATGAAATTCATTCACAACCAAACTATCCTCAAACACATGAGCATCTGCAAATAGAACCAGATCCCAACACTTCTATATCACTTGCAACTCTTATAATTCAATCTAGTTGCTCTGCCATCCTCATGGGCTGGTTTAAATCAGTCCCAACCTGCAACAACACACCAAAAACACCCTCACATAGAATGCTATGCCTTCCTCTTTCTGTCTTCTTTTTTTTCAACCTTGTCTTGCTAAAGAATGGGGTTTTCCTGTTTTACTCCTGGCTCTCAGGAAATTAATTTTACATGCTTTATTTGGGCCTAATCAATATGGAACGACCCATTCTGGTAATTCACATCAAATTCCTCAAAAAAATAAAATTAAAAAAAATTAAAAACCATTCCCACCAGCCCACTAAAAATATGAGTCTTTTTCAGTTTTTTTCTCTCCTTTTTGACTCCTAAAAAAGCAAAAAAATCACAGCCAGTCCTAGGTGCCCACTTTACAATCCCTAATTTTTAGGGATCATTAAATGGTGCTTTAAAACTCCAAATTCAAATTCCAACACACCAATTTTCCTTTCAAATATTTTTTAATTTAAATATTTTTTGAACTTATTTTTTTGTTATTTTTTCTCCCACAAGTCAACTTGACAATGTGCAAAGGGAAATTAATTTGTCAAGTTTAATTATCAAATATATATCATTTACCAAATTCAATTTGAATTCCAAACCAAAATTTACTCACCACAAAATTACAAAATTGCTAAACAACAATTGGAAATTCTACTTGATACAAGATTGAGAATTTTCCATGGATGCCCCTACATCAGAATGCAACCTATGACTCATCATAAAGGACAACTCTTTTATGGAAAGTCATGTCCCCTTATGTTAGAATTAATTATTATATTATTATAATTAATGGACTATGGTTCTCATAACTAAGCTTATTGATCCTATTATTAAAAAGACATTTTGTTATAATTTATTGTTTGTTATTTACTATAATATAATATTATTACAAATCATAAATTTTATAAAAAATTATATATTATTCTACTATAAGGCTATTAAATTTTATACACATTATATTCTTTATTAAGCACATCTAATTAAACATAATTATAGTCTAATAGCTATTCTAGCATTTTAATTATTAGTAAATGGTTGTTTCAAATAGGTGTGGTTATTACCTCTTCAATGATTTTGTCACCCCCTCTCCTATAATTAACGAGTTTCTTTCCTATTGATAGTAACTAGTAAAAACCATAGTTTCTACACAAGACTATAAAGGCCATGTGAGAGTGAGGAGAAGTGATATCCTCAAGTTCTATCTATATTTATATAGACAATTTTATGTGCTTTTTTATTAAAGTAATATTTAATAAAGTTTGTAAGCTAAAAAGAATTGTCCCATACATATGTATTAGTATCATTTGTTTGATTTATGTATCTTATCATTTTTTAACTTTTTAATTTTGTATTTATTTGTAATGATTGATAAAGTAAGATCCAAATTTCTAACAACTAATTTATTTTTAAACTCATAACAACATTATTAAATATATTTATTTTCCACTATCTTTATTAAAAAAAAAATTGAACTCACATAAACCAAATTAACTTAAAAAAAACATTACAAAAATTATTTCTTCCTATACCAATACCCCCCTCTTCGTCCCTCTTAACTCCCCTACGTGATTAAATTTGATATTATTAAGTCTATATATAAATTTTATCTTTTAAATATTAAAAATGAAAGCTATGGGAGTGGTCATTGGTCATTATTATTATTAAATTAAAATCCCATGTGAAGCATAAAATTCATTCTTAAAAATTAAACTTAAAATGGTGCACCCCTGATTTCAGTCGATATAAGGTTAGCTCACACGACAATATCATTTAATCCTCCTTTTGGTGACGTCCCTACAATGAATTTAGATTTATGCTCACACTTGTAGCATACATTCCTAAAAGAGGAGATGTTATTAACATTTTTGTAGATTTATTCTCATAGCTTTCAACGAGTTCAATGAGATTAAAAAGGAAGCATATATATACAATCTTAGAGAATTAGATTTCATACCAATTATTAGATCTCATTGGATTTAACATTGAATATGTTGTTGTTTAACATTAAACATTTATTTATAACGGTCTTGGCTCGCGCAGTCGGGAACTGCTTCCATTTGAACGCGACTGGTGCTCTCCCTTCCCTGGTGGCTGCGGTGGATGGTCTCCCTGATGCCCGTGGTAAGGGTGTGCTGTGTAATGGTTTGAATGCCAGCGCTGGTCTCTCTGAGGGTCTTGCGGGCGGTCTGGCGCCTGGGTTGACCTCTGGTTGTGCTCTGGTCGTTGGTGCTGCGTTGAAGGTGCCCCGGGCAGAATGTTTAGGGTCTGGCGGGGGTCATAGCAGGGGCTGCGATCGTGCTATGGGTTGCTCTGCTGCTAGGCCTCGACCTGGAAGGATGTCTGCTAGAGGTTTCATCCCTGTTTCTACTGCTATCTCAGTGGCTTTGAAGGTGGAGACGGAAGTGGAAATTGCGGAGAATATCTCTGAGCTGTCTGAGACTGGAGTTATCTGTCGTTTCAAAGGCTTGTGGCCTAATCTTCCTTTGCTGCACTCTTGGATTTCCAAGGAATGGCAGCCTCTCATTTCTGGTAAAGTGCTCATTTTCCCATG
>VDFB02092958.1:0-47670 GCA_007258455.2 Sequoia sempervirens
TTGTGACAAGTTGAGTTTGGTGAAGAGTCTTGTACTCCTACATTGCATCAGTATCCTTCTTTAATAGATTAGTCAATAGTGGTTTCTAGAACTCCTAGAATTCTAAAGGAACTTTAAAATAATTGTGAGGAATACACATCACCACTATGAAGAAGTGAGCATGCTTTCATCGGCCTATCAGTGGAGCTATAAAGGGAGTTCCCCTAATGTAGTAATGTTAGTCTGATAGTCGACATGCTTTCATCGGCCTATCGGTGGAGCTATTAGGGGAGTCCCCGCAATGTAGTAATGTTAGGCTGATAGTGACACTATCAGCCTAACATTACTACATCAGGGGAACTCCACTATCATCCTAATATTACTACATTAGGGGAACTCCCCTCATAGCTCCACCGATAGGCTGATAAAAGCATGTTGATATATACTTTCATTGTCCTAACAGTGGAGGTATGAGGGGAGTTCCCCTGATGTAGTAATGTTAGGCCGATAGTGTCACTATCAGCCTAACATTACTACATCAGGGGAACTCTCCTCATACCTCTACTGATAGGCCGATGAAAGCAAAGCAGCATGCTTTCATTAGCCTATCGGTGGATCCATGAGGGAAGTTCCCCCGATGTAGTAATGATAGGCTGATAGTGACACTATCGGGCTACCATTACTACATTGGGGGAACTCCCCTCATAGCTCCACTGAATGTTAGGCCGATAGTGTCACTATCGGCCTAACATCACTACATCAATGGAACTTCCCTCATTGCTCCACCAGTAGGCTGATGAAAGCATATCGACATGCTTTCATCAACCTATCAGTGGAGCTATGAGGGGAGTTCCCCCGATGTAGTAATGTTAGGACGATAGTGTCACTATTGTCCTAACATTACTACATCGGGGGAACTCCCCTCATAGCTCCACCGATAGGCTGATGAAATCATGCCAATATGCTTTCATCGGCCTATCGATGGAGCTATGAGGGGATTTCCCCCGATGTAGTAATGTTACACCAATAGTTGTCACTATCAGTGTAACATTACTACATTGGAGGAACTCCCCTCATATCTCCACCTATAGGCCAACGAATATGCTTTCGTTGGCCTATAGGTGGATATATGAGGGGAGTTCCTCCAATGTAGTAATGTTAGGCCGATAATGACACTATCGGTCTACACATTACTACATTAGGTGAACTCCCCTTGTTGCTCCACCAATAGGCCAATGAAATTATATCGGCATGCCTTCATCAGCCTATCGGTAGAGCTATGAGGGGAGTTCCACTGATGTAGTAATGTTAGGCTGATAGTATCACTATCAGCCTAACATTAATACATCTTGGGAAGTCCTCTTACTTCTCCACCGATAGGCCGATGAAAGTGTTACACTATCAGCCTAAAATTACTACATTGGGGGAACTCCCCTCATACCTCCACCGATAGACTGATGAAAGCATATTTGCATGCTTTCATTTGCCTATCGCTGGAGCTATGAGGGGATTTCCCCCGATGTAGTAATGTTAGGCCAATAGTGATATGTTTTCATTGGCCTATCTATGGAGCTATGAGGGGAGTTCCCCTGATGTTGTAATGTTAGGCAGATAATGACACTATTAGCCTAGCATTACTACATCAGGAGAAATCCCCTCATAGCTTCACCGATAGGCTGATGAAAGCATTATGATATGCTTTCATCAGCCTATCATTACTACATTAGGGGAACTACCCACATATCTCCACTAATAGGCTATTAACTTAACATTACTATATTGGGGGAACACCCCTTATAGATCCACTCATAGACTGACAAAATCATGTCGACATGCTTTCATAGGCCTATCAGTGGATGTATGAGTGGAGTTCCCCTGATGTAGTAATGTATAGTGACACTATCAGCCTAACAATACTACATTGGGGGAACTCCCATCATAAATTCACCAATAGGTTGTTGAAATCATGCCGATATGCTTTCATCAACCTATCAGCAGAGCTATGAGGGGATTTTCCTTGATGTAGGAAGCTTAGGCCGATAGTATCAATATCGGCCTAAGATTACTACATCGGGGGAACTCCCCTCATAGATCCACCGAAAGGAAGATGAAAGCATATCAGCATGGATTCATCGGCCTATTGGCAGAGATATGAGGGGAGTTCCCTCGATGTAGTAATGTTAGGCCGATAGTGACACTATCGGCCTAGCATTACTACACTAGGGGAATTCCCTTCATATCTCCACCAATAGGATGATGAAAGCATATCGGTATGGCCTATCATTGGAGATATGAGGGGAGTTCCCCCAATGTAATAATGTTAGGCCCTTTTATGACACTATTGGCCTAACATTACTACATCAATGGAACTCCCCTCATAGCTTCACTAATAAGTAGATGAAAGCATATCAGCATGCTTTCATCGGTTTATCAGTGGAGCTATGAGGGGAGTTTCGCTGATGTAGTAATGTTAGGCTAATAGTGTCACTATCGGTTTAACATTGCTAGATCAGGGGAACTCCCCTCATAGATCCACCGATAGGACAATGAAGGCATATCAGCATGTTTTCATCAATCTATCGGTGGAGGTATGAGGGGAGTTCCCCCAATGTAGTAATGTTAGGCTGATAGTAACATTATCGGCCTAACATTACTACATCAGGGGAACTCCCCTCATATCTCCACTGATAGGTCGATGAAAGCATTTTGGCATGCTTTCATCAGCATATTGATGGATCTATGAGGGGATTTCCCCCGATCTAGTAATATTAGTCTGGTAGTGTCACTATGGTTTAACATTACTACATCAGAAGAACTCCCCTCATACCTCCACCGATAGGCCAATTAAACCATATCAACATGCTTTCATTGGCCTATCAGTGGACATATGAGGAGAGTTCACCTGATGTAGTAATGTTAGGTAGATAGTGTCACTATATTCCTAACATTACTACATCGGATGAACTACCATCATATCTGCACTGATAGGCTAATGAAAGCATGTTGATATGCTTTCATCGGCCCATCGATGAAGCTAAGATGGGAGTTCCACTAATGTAGTAATGTTAGGCTGATAGTGACACTATCAGCCTAACATTACTAGATTGGGGGAACATCCCTCATATCTCCACCGATATGCCAATGAAAGCATGCCAATATTCTTTCATCGACCTATCAGTGGAGATATGAGGTGAGTTCCCTCGATGTAGTAATGTTAGGCTGATAGTGTCACTATCAGTCTAACATTACTATGCATCAAGGGAACTCCACTCATAGCTTCATTAATAGGTTGATGAAAGCATATCGGCATGCTTTCATTGGCCTATTGGTGGATCTATGAGGGGAGTTCCCCAATGTAGTAATGTTAGGCTAATAGTCATACTATCGGTCTAACATTACTACATCAGGGGAACTCCCCTCATAGCTCCACCGATAGGCCAACAAAAGCATATCAGTATCAGCTTAACATTACTACATTAGGGGAACTCCCCTCAGAGCTCCAACACGAGGGTGATGAAAGCATATTGATATTCTTTCATCAGCCTATTGGTGGAGGTTTGAGGGAATTTCCCCTGATGTAGTACTGTTAGGCTGATAGTGACACTATCGGCCTAACATTACTACATTGAGGGAGCTCCACTCATTGCTCCATTGATAGGCCGATGAAAACATTCCAGCATTCTTTCATCAGCCTATCAATGGAGCTATGAAGGGAGTTTCACTGATGTAGCAATTTTGGGCCAATAGTGATATGCTTTCATCAGCCTATTAATGGAGCTATGAAGGGAGTTCCCCCGATGTAGTAATGTTAGCTCGATAGTGGCATGATTTCATTGGCCTATCAGTGGATCTATGAGGGGAGTTCCTCAAATGTGTTAATGTTAGGCCAATAGTGTCACTATCGGCCTAACATCACTACATTTGGGGAAATCCCCTCATAGCTCCACCGATAGGCTAATGAAAGCATGTCGAAATGCTTTCATGGGCCTATCTTTGGAGCTATGAGGCAAGTTCCCCCGATGTAGTAATGTTAGGCCGATAGTGATATTATTGGCCTAATATTACTACATTGGGGGAACTCCCCTCATAGCTCCACCGATAGGTCGATGAAAGCATATCGACATGGTTTCATTAGCCTATCGGTGAAGGTATGAGGGGAGTTCCCCTGATTTATTAATGTTAGGCCATGAGGGGAGTTCCCCCAAAGTAGTAATGTTAGGCTGATAGTGACACTATCCGCCTAACATTACTACATTGGGGGAAATCCCCTCATATCTCAACTAATAGGCCAATGAAAGAATATCGGCAATGCTTTCATCGATATATTGATGGGGCTATGAGGGGATTTCCCTCGATTTAATAATGTTAGGCCGATAGTGTCACTATCGCCCTAACATTACTGCATCAGTAGAACTCCCCTCATAGATCCACCAATAGGCCGATGAAAGCATATCGGCCTTTTTATGGAAATATGAGGGGAGTTCACCCAATGTATTAATGTTAATCTGATAGTGACACTATCAGCCTAACATTACATCGTTTAGTATCAGCCTAACATTACTACAATGGGGAAACTCCCCTCATATCTCCACTAATAGGCCAATGAAAGCATGTCGATATACTTTCATCGGCCTATCGGTGGAGCTAAGAGGGGTGTTCCCCTGATGTAGTAATGTTAGGCCAATAGTGACACTATCGGCCTAACATTACTAAATTGGGGGAACATCCCTCATAGCTCCACCTATATGGTGATGAAAGCATGTCAATAGACACTATCGACTTAACATTACTAGATTGGGGGAACATCCCTCATAGCTCTACCAATATGCCAATGAAAGCATGTCAATATGCTTTCATCGGCCTATTGGTGGAGCTATGAGGGGAGTTCCCTCAATGTAGTAATGTTAAGCCGATATTGTCACTATCGGCCTAACATTACTACATCAGGGGAACTCACCTCATCGCTCCATCGATAGGCCGATGAAAGAATATCAACATTCTTTCATCGGCCTATTGGTGGAGCGATGAGGTGAGTTCCCCCAATGTAGTAATGTTAGGAAGATAGTCATACTATCAGCCTAACATTACTACATCAGGGGAACTCCCCTCATAGCTCCACTGATAGGCCAATGAAAGCATATCTCTATCAGCCTAACATTACTACATCAAGGGAACTCCACTCAGAGCTCCACCAAAAGGCTGATGAAAGCATGCTGATATGCTTTCATCGGCCTATCGGTGGAGCTATGAGGGGATTTCCCATTGATGTAGTAATGTTAGGCTGATAGTGACACTATCGGCCTAACATTACTACATTGGGAGAATGCCCCTCATTGCTCCACTGTTAGGCCGATGAAAGCATGTCGATATGCTTTCATCGGGCTATCAGTGCAACTATGAGGGGAGTTCCCCCGATGTAGTAATGTTAGGCCAATAATGACACTATCAGTCTAACATTACTACATTGGGTGAACTCCCCTCATTGCTCCACCAATAGGCTGATGAAAGAATATCAGCATGCCTTCATTGGCCTATCGGTTGAGCTATGAGGGGAGTTCCCCCCAATGTAGTAATGTTAGGCCGATAGTGATACTATCGGCCTAACATTACTACATTGGGAACTCCCCTCATAGCTCAACCGATAGGCCAATGAAAGCGTTAAACTATCACCCTAACATTACAACATCAGGGGAACTCCCCTCATAGTTGCACCAATAGGTTGATGAAATAATATTGACATGCTTTCATATGCCTATCTCAGGAGCTATGAGAGGAGCTCCCCCGATGTAGTAATGTTAGGCCAATATTAATATGCTTTCATTGGCCTATCAATGGAGCTATGAGGGGAGTTCCCCTAATAAAGTAATGTTAGGTTGATAGTGTCACTATCAACCTAATATTACTAAATTATGGGAACTCCCCTCATATCTCTACCGATAGGACGATGAAAGCATGATGATATGGTTTCATTGACCTATTGATTGAGCTATGAGGGGATTTCCCCTGATGTAGTTATGTTCAGCCGATAGTGTCACTATCAACTTATCATTACTACATCAGGGGAACTCCTCACATATCTCAACTGATAGGATATCATCCTAACATTACTACATTAGGGGAACTCCCCTCATCACTCCACTGATAGGCCAATGAAAGCATGCTGACATGCTTTGATCAGTCTATCAGTGGGTCTATTAGTGGAGTTCCCCTGATGTAGTAATGTATAGTGACACTATCAGCCTAATGTTACTACATCAGGGGAACTTCCCTCATAGCTCCAACAATAGGCTAATGAAAGCTTGTCGATATGCTTTCATCAGCCTATTTGTGGAGATATGAGGGGAGTTCTCTTGATGTAGTAATGTTAGGTTGATAGTCACTCTATCATCCTAACATTACTACATCAGGATAACTCCCCTTGTTGCTCCACGACTAGGCTGATGAAAGCACACTGATATGCTTTCATCGGCCTATAAATGGAGCAATGACGGGAGTTCACCTGATGTAGCATTGTTAGACCGATATTGACAATATCGGCCTAACAATACTACATCAGGTGAACTACACTTGTTGATGTACTAATAGGTAGATGAAAGTATATCGACATGCTTTCATGGGCCTATCAGTGGAGCTATGAGGGGAGTTCCCCCGATATATTAATGTTAGCCCGATAGTGACATGCTTTCATCGGGCTAACGGTGGATCTATAAGGGGAATTCCCCCTATGTAGTAATGTTAGGTTGATAGTCTCACTATCAACCTAAAATTACTACATCGGGAGAACTCTCCTCATAGCTCCACCGATAGGCTGATTAAAGCATCTTGATATGCTTTCATCGGCCTATCGATGGAGCTATGAGGGGAGTTTCCCTAATGTAGTAATGTTAGGCCGATAGTGATTCTATTGGCCTAACATTACTACATCAGGGGAACTCCCCTAATAGCTCCACTGATAGGCTGATGAAAGCATATCACTATCGGCCTAACATTAGTATATATGGGGAATTCCCCTCATAGCTCCACTGATAGGCCGATGAAAGCATGTTGACATGCTTTCATCGGCCTATCAGTGGAGATATGAGGGAAGTTCCCTTGATGTAGTAATGTTAGGCCCTTTTATGACACTATTGACCTAACATTACTACATCCGGGGAACTCCCCATATAGCTCCACTGATAGGCCAGTGAAATCATATTGATATGTTTTCATCGGCCTATCAGTGAAGCTATGAGGGGAGTTCTCCTGATGTAGTTATGTTAATATGCTTTCATCGGCCTATCGATGAAGCTATGAGGGGAGTTCTCTTGATGTAGTAATATTAGGTCAATAGTGTCATAAAAGGGCCTAACATTACTACATCGGGGGAACTTCCCTCATATCTCCACTGATAGGCCGATGAAAGCATGTCGACATGCTTTCATCAGCCTATCAGTGGAGATATGAGGGAAGTTCCCCCGATGTAGTAATGTTAGGCCCTTTTATGACACTATTGACCTAACATTACTACATCTGGGGAACTCCCCATATAGCTCCACTGATAGGCCGGTGAAAGCATATCGATATGTTTTCATTGGCCTATCGGTGAAGCTATGAGGGGAGTTCTCTTGATGTAGTTATGTTAGCCTGATAGTGTACTATCGGCCTATCATTACTACATCGGGGGAACTCCCCACATATCTCCACTTATAGGCTATCAGCCTAACATTACTACATCGAGAGAACTCCCTTCATACCTCCACCCATAGGCCTATGAAAACATGCCATTATGCTTTCATTGGCATATCATTTGAGCTATGAGGGGAGTTCCCCTAATGTAGTAATGTTAGGCTGATAGTGACACTATTTCCCTAACATTACTAGATCGGGGGTACTTCCCTCATATCTCCATCGATAGGTTGATGAAATCATATCGACATTTTTTCATCAGCCTATTAGTGGAGATATGAGGGGAGTTCCCCTGATGTAGTAATGTTAGGCCCTTTTATGAAACTATCGGCCTAACATTACTACATCGGGGGAACTCCCATCATAGCTCCACTCATAGGCTGATGAAAGCATGCCGACATGCTTTCATCATCCTATCAGTGTAGTTATGAGGGGAGTTCCCCCGATGTACTAAGGTTAGGCCAATAGTGTCATAAGAGGGCCTAACATTACTACATCAGGGGAACTCCCCTCATATCTCCACTAATAGGCCAATGAAAGCATGTCGATATACTATCAGCCTAACATTACTACATCATGGGAACTCCTCTCATAGCTCAAATGATAGGCAGATGAATTTTTTTTATATATTTTCATCGTCCTATCGGTGGAGATATGAGGGGAGTTCCCCTGATGTAGTAATGTTAGGCTGATAGTGTCACTATCGGCCTAACATTACTACATCGAGGGAACTCCCATCATAGCTCCACCTATATGCCAATGAAATCATGCCAATATGCTTTCATCGGCCTATCGGTGGAGCTATGAGGGGAGTTCCCCTAATGTAGTAATGTTAGCCTGATAGTGAAACTATCGGCCTAACATTACTACATTGGGGGAACTCCCCTCATATCTCCACCAATTTTTCATTGAAAATATTTCAACATTCTTTCATCGGCCTATCAGTTGAGATATGAGAGGAGTTCCCCTGATGTAGTAATGTTATTTTTCATGACACTATGTGCCTAGCATTACTACATCAGGGGAACTCCGCTCATAGCTCTCCATCGATATGTCGATTAAAGTATGTCGGCATGCTTTCATCAGCCTATCAATGGGCATATAAGGGGAGTTCCCCCAATGTAGTAATATTAGGCCCTTTTATGACACTATCAGCCTAACATTACTGCATTAGGGGAACTCCCCTCATATCTCCATTGATAGGCCAATGAAAGCATATCGGCATGCTTTCATTTTCTTATCGATGGAAATATGAGGGGAGTTCCCCTAATTTAGTAATGTTAGGCCATTTTATGACATATCGGCCGAACATTACTACATCGTGGGAACTTCCTTCATAGCTCCACCAAAAGGCTGATGAAAGCATGTCGATATGCTTTCATCGGCCTATCAGTGGACCTATGAGGGGAGTTCCCCTGATGTAGTAATGCTAGGCCAATAGTGTCATAAAAAGGCCTAACATTACTACATCGGGGGAACTCCCTTCATATCTCCACTAATAGGCCGATGAGAGCATGTCGATATGCTTTCA
The DNA here is from genome assembly GCA_007258455.2 of Sequoia sempervirens. Lineage (NCBI taxonomy): Eukaryota > Viridiplantae > Streptophyta > Pinopsida > Cupressales > Cupressaceae > Sequoia > Sequoia sempervirens. Next base: position 9,176 of record VDFB02092958.1, read on the forward strand.
TCGGCCTATCGGTGGAGATATGAGGGGAGTTCCCCCAATGTTGTAAGTTTAGGCGGATAGTGTCATAAAAGGGCCTAACATTACTACATCAGGGGAACTCCCCTCATATCTCCACTAATAGGCTGATCAAAGCATGTTGGCATGCTTTCATTGACCTATCAGTGGAGCTATGAGGGGAGTTCCCCGGATGTATTAATGTTAGGCCGATAGTGTCATAAAAGGGCCTAACATTACTACGTTGGGGGAACTCTCCTCATGTCTCCAGTGATAGGCCGATGAAAGCATGTTGATGTACTATCAGCCTAACATTACTACATCAAGGAAATGCCTCTCATTGCTCCACCAATAGGCTGATTAAAAAATGTCGAGATGCTTTCATCAGCCTATCGGTGGAGATATGAGGGGAGTTCCCCTAGTGTAGTAATGTTAGGCCGATAGTGTCACTATCAGCCTAACATTACTACATTGGGAGAACTCCCCCCATAGCTCCACTAGTAGGTTAATGAAAGCATGCCAATATGCTTTCATCGACCTATCAGTGGAGCTATGAGGGGAGTTCCCCCGATGTAGTAGTGTTAGGCCGATAGTGTCATAAAAGGGCCTAAGATTACTACATCAAGGGAACTCCCCTCATATATACACTAATAGCCAATGAAAGCATGCTAATATACTATCTACCTAACATTACTACATCAGGGGAACTCCCCTCATAGATTGACTGATAGGCCAATGAAAAAATTTGAATATGCTTTGATCGGCCTATTGGTGGAGATATGAGGGGAGTTCCCCTGATGTAATGTTAGGCCGATAGTGTCACTATCGACCTAACATTACTACATCGGGGGAAATCCCCTCATAGCTCCACCACTATTCCAATGAAGGCATGCCAATATGCTTTCATTGGCCTATCGGTGGAACTATGAGGGGAGTTCCCTCGATGTAGTAATGTTAGGCCAATTGTATATCAAAATGTTTTCATCGGCCTATTAGTGGAGATATGAGGGTAGTTTCCCTGATGCAGTGAGTTTAGGCCCTTTTATGACACTATCGGCCTAACATTACTACATCAGGGGAGCTACCTTTTGTGCCCTTTTGCTTGATTTCTCTTATCTCTTCATCAGATTCAGTCTCTTCATCTTCAAAAAAAAACATAAACTCTTGTGCTCTTATCCTTCTTTGTTTTTCCTTCTCTCCCGGATGACTTGGCTTGAGCTTTTACATGACTTGACTTCTTTGCAGGACTGGATGAGAGAGTAGAGCTTCTTGTAGATCTAGTTCGGGTAGAGGATGCTACCAGACTAGTAGATTCAGTTCTAGTTGGCTCTCCTACATCTTTCTCTCTCTTTCTTCTAGCTTCTCTCATAGCTTCTACAGATATACCCATGCTCTCTGCAAAGGCTTCCACTTCCTTACTCTTCGAACTATCATAGGTTTCTTCAACTGCTCATGTACTTGTGTATCTTTTTCTTCATAGGTTCCAAACCTCTCTTCTATCGGATCCTGAGTTTTACTCAACAAATGTTGTGCATATAGTTCCAAGATGTTCTCCTCAACTTCATAGGCCATTGGCATAATACAGACCATTCTAGGATTTGCAACTTCCATCAAGCATTGATCAATGTCAATTGTCCTTATACTTCTCCACAATAGAAGTAGGAATTCTTTCTCTTGCTTGCATTTCATTCTGAAAGTTCTTTAAATAACCCTGGATAACAATTTTCCTTGTCTTACTATCACCAACTCTATGCAAGATATCTCTAATTTGAACATCTACAAGTTTATTAGCTTTCCATTGAACTTTTCCAACTCTTGAAACTTCATTCATGAAATAAAAGAATAAACACAAAATATTACCATATTTGAAGGAATTGTTCTTATCTTTCTTGATTTTTCCAAGATTCTCGATTAACTGGCTTCTAAGTAACTCACATAGATCATACTTTGCATTCTCCTTCACCATTTGATATGTTGCATAGATAGTTGTACCGGATATAGAATTATCCTGACTGGAATGATAGATCTTGTAACCAATGACCATAGATGCAAATTTCAGATCCACTTCAATAATATCTTCAATTTTCATAACTATTTTATCAAACACTGAATCAGTTGCTTCAATAATTGTCTGATTCTTCATGGTATTCAAAATCGGCAACCCACCAGAGGAATTTAAACCAATAACAGTGCTTATAGCTTCTTTTGTAATCTTAAAAGGTTGACTCAACCACATAAATTCAGCATGAACTCAACTCAAAATATAGCAGACCCACTGGTTTTCTTCAAATATGGGAAATTTTACAATTTGCATGAATTTATTCTCCTCTAAGGTTTTGAATTTGGGCTTTACCTTGAAATCTTCTCCAACTATATGATTTGAGTACAAATTCAACAATTGTGAACTTCCTAACTCAATATTTGCATGAATGTATTCCCTAATCTTCAATATGTAAGATGTCATACGGAACAGACAAAAAATGCACCTAAGGGCTCTGTCTCAATAGATTTGAAAGGATGCCACTTGAATTTTGGGTGAGATCTATCCTTGATATCAACTACTAACAGAGTAGCCATTTTCACAAATTCACAAGTTCACAAGTTTTCCTGATAAATACCTTTTCGCCAGATTAGGGTTTGATCGTCGAGTCACCTTCACACTTGAATATTTGCCAAACTTCACCAAATTTCACTTCACAACTCTCCAAGCTTCTTCTCAAAGTGAAAAGTGACAGATGAAGAATACAAATGACCTTTTATCATTCACACACTTAACTTTTTGTCACAATAAATGCTTTTTCCCTAACTCATCCAGATACCCTGTTTCCATACTCTGTGAAAGATAACTCTTCTGCAAACCTTCAACTCTACATAAATACTCTCTCCAACTATTTCAATGACATCTATAGATCATCAATGCAATCACTGCACTCATCCATCTCCCAGTACCAACTACCAATAGGGGGTTTGAAGGATTTTCTTGAGAACTCCCCCTAGGCCAGAGGCCTTAATCTAATTCCTAGAGAAATTACTGGATCTAGGTTCTACTGTGGAATCATTTCCTACATCAGAGGGACTCTTCTTCAAACATATCTTCTTCATTTGCTTCATGATCTCATATGTAGTAACTTTTCCTTTCCCTTTTTCATCCTTCTGCATGTTTTTCCCTTGATTTACCAGACCCTTCCTTCTTCTACAAAATCTAGCAATGTGACAAAATTTGTTGCAATTGTAGCACACCACATTTCTTTATTTAGACCAGTTGTTCCATTGATTTTCTCTTGATCTGCACTAGTTAGCAATATGCCCAAATCTATTGCATGTATAAAATCTAACATTTCTATAAAAGTTGTTCATATTTCTGCATTCATTTGACTTATGACCATACCTATTGCAATTGAAACACTGACCAAAAAATGATGGACCACTTGAATTCATTCTACTTCTACATTGAGTAGCCATATGACCAAATTTATTGCAAACAAAATAGTAACCATTGAACCTTTGAGAATTAGCTTGTCTTACCAAATACCTTCCAACTTTGTTCATCTAATTTCCTTGCCTGAATCTCCTTTGTCTAGATCTAGAACTTTCTCCTTCCTCATAGCCAAGACCTCACTTGTCACCTTCAGTCCTCTGAATTTTAATTAGTTCATCAAGCTTGGTTGAGCTAATCTTGAACTTATCCTTGAATTCATTTGCAGTAGCAAGTTAATCTCTAAGATCAACAATCTGCTTTTCAAGCTCTTCTTCATTATTTTTGGATTGTTCCAATTCAACTTCCAACTGATTCAATCCATCAATAATTCAGCTGCATTCTTTAGATTTTTCTTTCAAGGACTGAGCAAGCTTCTCTTCATTCTTCTTCATGTCTTTAGTCTCCTTGGTCATCCTCATCACAATAGATTCCATTTCATGCTTTAGAACAACATTTTCTCTAGTAATATTTTCACATTCTTCTGTCTTTTCCTTCAAGGCTTGACTCAGGTGTTCATCTTTCGTGCTCTTACTTTATTTCTACTTAAGTTGATCACAAAGTTCCTTTATCTTTTCTCTTGACTCATTGATTTTATATTTCAAGGATTGAATGAACTTCTCAGCATTTTTGAGACTTTCCTATAAATCCTGGACTTCAGATTTGGACTGATCAAGATCATCTAGGGCCACCAAAAGTTGTTGAAGACTACTTGAATCCACTGAATTACTTTCCCAGATCTTCCACAAGCTTTTTAACTTCTTCCAAGGAACTAGGCTTTGATACCAATTGTTGGAATCAAGGAACACTGAGATGGGGGGGTGAATCGGTGTTCTACAATTTTTAGCTTTATTAATCTTCAATCTTTAAAGAACTTATAACATTCATCCAAAATAAATATGCATGAACATAAAACAAGCAACCGCAACACCATAACATAAGGATTTTTACATGGAAACCTTGTTAGGGGAAAAACCATGGTGGAGGTCAATCCACAATATTATCTGAGTATACTCAAAAAGATGTTTACAAAATGGGAATGCACTTGCATTCAAGCACACTGCCTAGAGCTCACTACTAAAAAACAGAAAGGCTCACTTCCTTACAATTAATTTCAAAAGACAAATGGAGTGGTAAACTATGAAATAGCATCTACAAATTCCTGAGAATAGTTTTGGTTAAGCACATTAATCACTTTCTTGTCCTTCTATCTGATTTTTCTCTTTTTCCCTATCTACTTTAACTTCACATTGCAAAAACCTTTTATGCACAAGTGAAACTATGCATAATCACTCTACAATCCTTCTGATATTCACAACATACATCAACACACTTCATACATACATCGAAATAAAATAATTGATCACTTATATATATACGCAACTAAAGATTTAATCACTACATGTCGGCTCCAGCAAAATATGAAATATTTACAAACTGTCGACTCAATCCATAATTAATTTTCAATGTGCACCAACCAAAATCGGCTACAACATAGTGAGGACCTAAATCAACATACTCAAACACAAAAACACTTAAAAAATTACTCCTCGAATATCCATAATGGCCACATTCACTTCGTCGGCCTTCATTCACTATTAAACAAAAATTTAATCAACCGGATCTTCTAGCTTGCACATGGATCGACACAAAGCTCTAAGATTTAAGAATAACATAGATTATACACCAAACTACCTTCCTTGAGATCCACAACTCAAAATGATAAAAAAATTTGCATGTGAATCAATGAACACAATCATGTCGGATGCTTTGTTCTTGCTTGACAATTAATCACAAAACTTCGATCTGACATCTGGTATGATCAAATGATGATGTGTGGATTGAATTAATAACTATGGTTTCCATCAATGACAACACCAGATGACATGTGCAGTGTCTCTTGCCAACACACTTCACATTTAAAAACTTTAAAAATTTCAAATAGGCCCACCATCATTTACTTCACGCCTTACAAGCTTTTATCGCACATCGCAAATAAGGTGAAAATTTGAAGAATGTAATCAACAATGCAAGAAGAAACATTGCATATGTTTATGTGTGTAGAAAAAATGATATCAATTAGCGATACCCAATGCAAATAAAAATAGTTTAGTCTCATTGCCAATCAGTGATATATTTAGGAATGGAGCTTTCCATTTGCGCTGGAAATAAAGCACCTCGCCCATCACTAAAATGGTTAGGAGAAAAGATCTAGAAACAAAGATTGGTGATATGCAACGAAGGACTAGAAAGTCCATCACCTTTTATTGCCCGAGACAACCATTATTGGCTCTGCGCATGAAAATAACACTCCATACCCTATTTCTCATCTGGTTCTTAATGAACAATGGAGATATTCAAACAAAAGTTCATAGTAGTTAATATGCACCCTATTTTCTTCTCACAACAACCATGGACATGCAAGCTTTGGAATGTTGAAATAGATATTTTGTATTACAACACAAGCCACAACAAACACATGATTGTAGGGTGCCAAATGCACAACCCTATTAATGTTCTTTACAATCTTGTCACAGTTCTTCTCTAGTATGATCTTTGAGCCAAATGTGGTCAGATTAGGGTTTGAGCACCTTAATAGAATTTCCTCAAAAAAATTTGATACATTTTGACTATAGGTTCCAATAGCCCTTGTGCAAGGTAGATGGACCTTATCCACCATTCAAGCTTCAAGCTAATATGTTTTGTGTGGCAGCTTCTTGTTCTTCCTTTTGAATTTTCTTTCACAATGTCAAAATGGCTCCATTTCAGCTTTGGCGGTGGTTGCTTGCATTGCCAACTCATTTTCTATTCTCCGTGCCTCTTCAATATGCACTATTGCATCCCTTGAATCCCTCCTCATATTGCACAGAGCTTATGTTTGTCATCATTTTTCTCAACCGCGAGCTACCTCTTAAGTGTGACCGGGCAATTACTTTCAAACCATGTTCATCTCATTCTAGACCTGCACGATGGTTGCTTCATATAGATATGCATCCAAATAATTATGAAAATTGAACAATGTTAGCCTGACAAAAGGTTTCCTCTTTTTAGTATCATGTAACTGCTCAAACAGCCAAGCACGATTGTGCAGTGTTATGACATTATCCTTGTTATTTGTGAAGACTAAATTTAGCTTCAAGTGGGAGAATGTTAGTTTTTTGAAGACTAAATTTAAAAATCAAGAAACTTCTATTTCGAATAGATTTTTTCTACTTCTAATTAAGAAAAATCTAATTCGAATAGAAGCTGCTAGTATTATTTAGAAACTTCTTCTTTCGAAAGCTTTCCCGTTTTTTATAAATATGTCAATATTTATCTCTCCCATGTATTATTGAGAAGTATGATTTTTGAAAAGCTCCTAATGTAAAATATTTTTTGAGATAATAAAAGCTATTGATCCTTGCCCTATGGTTTTTCCTCCACATTGGAGGTTTTCCACATAATCTATGTGTTATTGTTAGTATCTTATTTGTTGTCTATTTTATTTACTATGTTTTAATTTTATTGTTACTGTTATTATTTTTATTCTGGTTTAAATTACATAACTGGTATCAGAGAAAAGTTCTTGGAAGATTTGGTGTGTGTAAGTTTTATTTCTCTCTTTCATTGAGCAGCATGGAGGTCACAACGAGTGACATGGAAAAGTTAAATGGGGCTAATTTTTCTCTATAGAAATCCCAAATGGAGAACATATTAATTATGAAAGATCAGTATTTGTCACTCGAAGGAATATCAAAGAAACCCACAACGATGACAGATGAAGAATGGAAAAAGTTGGATAGAAAGGCGGTTGCAACCATTCGTCAATATTTGGCTAAAAATGTATATTTTAATGTTGTCGAAGAGAAGACAATAGTAGAACTATGGAAAAAGCTTCATGATCTATATGAAAAGAACAAAGTGTCAAATAAAGTTTTTTTGATAAAAAAATTATACAATCTCAAGATGAAGGAGGGTGCTTCAGTAGTAGAACATTTAAGTGAGTTCAACATAATTACTAGTCATCTTGCCTCTGTTAAAATCACTTTGGATGATGAGATTAGAGACATCTTATTAATGTGTTCAATGTCGGACAGCTAGGAGAATTTGATTGTAGCTATTAGCACTTCGGCACCTAGAGGAACTCTAAAGTTTAATGATGTTAGTAGTAGTTTAATGAATGAGGATCTACAGTGTAAATCAATGACAGAGAACCAGGGAGGAGAAGCCTTAGCCCTAGCTGATCATAGTAGAAAATTTGATCGGAACCGACAAGGGTGTTCAAAGTCAAGAGGAATATCAAAATCAAGAAGAGGCAGAATCACCTGTTATCATTGCAGCAAACTGGGACACATGAAAAGAGAATGTCGAATTTGGAAGTGAGAGGAAAAGGAACAAAAACCAGGAAGTGCAAATGAAGATACTATGGCTATTGCATCAGATGGTGAGCTATTAATTATTGTTTCATATGAGGATGCATGCCTTTGTAATTCTAATCATGATATTGATTGGATTTTAGATTCTGGAGCCTCCTACCATGCTACCCCAAGTAGAGAAAATTTTATTTCTTATAAATCTGGTAATTTGGGTAAGGTTCACTTGGGTAATAATAATTTATGTAATATTGAGGGAGTGGGGGATGTTTTAATAAAAATAGAAGATGGTTACAGTAGTTTATTGCTTAAATAGGTCAGGCATGTACCAGAGCTTGGAATGAATCTAGTTTCAGCTAGAAAGCTAGATGATGAAGGCTGCCATATAGTATTTGGAAAGGGATGTTGGAAAATTGTAAAGGGTTCATTGGTTGTTGCAAAGGGGCAGAAAATAGGAACTCTTTATATATTAAAATTGAAGTTGCAGAAGTCAGATATTGCTATTGTTGCAAAGGAGCCTGCAACATATTTATGGCACAAAAGACTTGGACACACAGAAAGAGGCCTAAAAATACTTGTTGAGCAAAACCTTTTTTCTGGAATAAAAGGTACTGAATTTAAAATTTTTGAACATTGTATTATGGGTAGACAGAATCGAGAGTGTCTTTTTTAAGGAATAATTTGAAAAGGGATGCAAAAATATTAGATTTGGTGCATTATGATGTTTGTGGCCCATTTAATATAAAATCACTAGGATGGGTTGCTTATTTTGTTACTTTTATTGATGATGCATCGAAAAAGGTGTGGGATTTCCCTATTAAGAGTAAGGATCAAGTTTTAGATGTTTTTCAAAAATTTCATATGGTTGGTGAAAGGGAAACTAACAAACTATTGAGATGTATTAGAACAAATAATGGTGGGGAGTATTGCTCCAAAGCCTTCGAAGAATATTGCAGTAAACATGGGATAAAGCATGTAAAAATAGTTTCTCTCACTCCACAACAAAATGGAACAGCTAAGAGAATGAATCAGACAATACTGGAGAAGGTGAGAAGTATGCTTTCAAATTCTAGTTTGCCTAAACATTTTTGGGAAGAGGTTGTCTGAACTGCTTGTTACTTAATAAACCACTCTCCCACAACTTCATTAGATGGAGGCATTCTCAAAAAGGTATGGACCGGTAAGGAGTTATATTATTCTCATTTGAAATTTTTCGGTTGTGAAGCTTATATGCACATTCCTAAAGAACAAAGGTCTAAGTTGAATAAAAAATCATTGAAATGTATTTTCTTAGGATATGCTGACAATGAGCTAGGTTATCATTGTGGGATCCTCTAAAGAGAAGAATTATTAGAAGTAGGGATGATATTTTTAATGAAGGAAAAATGTTTAAAAATTCTAACAAAAGTGTGGAGATGTAGAAATTTGTTGAAATTACAAGACAACAAGAGGAACGACAAGAAAATTTTTCACCATTACAAGAAGCCACTGCTGGAAATAATGACCAGCCATTATAACATAATGGAAATGAGGAACAACAAGAAGTAGAAATCATGCAAGAGCCATTACAAGATATTCCAATTCGCAAATCTACTAGGCCTCAAAAGGTTTCACAGAGATATCCTCCCTTAGATTATATTTTATTAACTGATGAAGGTGAACCTAGTTGTTTTCAAGAAGCTTGTCAAGATGAGCATAGTAAAGAATGGCAGAAAGCAATGGAGGATGAAATGGACTCTTTGCAAGAAAATAGAACTTGGGAGTTGGTAAAGCTTCCAAAAGGAAGAAAAGCTCTACGAAACAAATGGGTGTACAAGATCAAACATGAGGGTGATGAGAAGAAGAGATACAAAGCAAGGCTGGTCATGAAGGGATTTGCTCAGAAAGAAGGTATTGACTTCAATGAATTTTTTTCACCTGTTGTTAAAATGTCATCCATTAGAGTTATTATTGGTCTTGTTGTTGCTTTGGATTTGGAATGTGAACAGTTAGATGTAAAGACTACTTTCCTTCATGGAGAATTGAAAGAGGAAATTTATATGGAGCAGCCAGAAGGTTTCAAAATAAAAGGTATAGAGAACTTGTTTTGCAGGTTGAAGAAGAGCCTCTATGGGTTGAAACAGGCACCTCGCCAGTGGTATAAAAAATTTGATTCATTTATGTTGGAGCATGGTTTTAATAGACTAGAGATTGATCATTGTGTTTACATTAAGAGATATGACTAGGACAGTGCATTATATTATTATTATATGTGGATGATATGTTAGTTGTTGGACAAGATAAAAATATGCTTAACAGGTTGAAGGATTTGGGAAGCCAGTTTGCAATGAAGGATTTGGGTCCAGCACAACAAATATTGGGCATGAAGATCATACATGATAGAAAGAAGAAAAAATTGTGGCTGTCACAAGAAAAATATATTGAGAAGGTGCTTGATAGATTTAATATGAAGGATGCCAAGCCAGTTGGTACACCCCTTGCTTCCCATTTCAAATTGAATTCTGATCCATGCCCTTGTGATGACAAGAAGATATGAAAAAGATTATTTATGCTTCAGCAGTTGATAGTTTAATGTATGCCATGGTATGCACACGGCCAGACATTGCACATTCAGTGGGAGTGGTCAGCAGGTTCCTTGCCAATCCAAGCAAACAACATTGGCAAGCGGTGAAATGGATGTTAAGATACCTTAAAGGTACTAATCATTACTGTTTATGTTTCGGTCATACTGATATGGTGCTTTGGTCAATATGCACTGCTGCGTCCCTTGAATCCCTCCTCATATTGCACAGAGCTTATGTCTGTCATCAGTTTGCTCAACCCTCATATTGCACAGAGCTTATGTCTGTCATCAGTTTGCTCAACCGCGAGCTGCCTCTTAAGTGCGTCCCCAATTACTTTCAAACTGCGTTCATCTCATTCTGGACCTGCGCGATGGCTGCTTCATACAGATATGCATCCAAATAATTATGAAAATTGAACAATGTTAGCCTGACAAAAGGTTTCCTCTTTTTAGTATCATGTAACTGCTCAAACAGCCAAGCACGATTGCGCAGTGTTGTGACTTTATCCTAATGGCAAAGTCAAGTGAAACATCAACTTTTCCTAGCCGCAAGACCTTCAACAGAGAGATCATGTTCTGATGCCGATGTCTCATACAACACCAATTGCTCACAAAGACCTTGATGCATCAACAAAAGGTCACGACTTCTAGATATAAGTTGCGAAACAAGACCCCTGAGGCAATCTGGGATGCCCTTTCTTATACGTCTTCTAACAACATTTGGTTTTTTTCTAACATAGTGTTTTCAATCAGTTCACCGACTCCAATCATTTTCCTCCACTTTCGAACCCTTCTCTGTTCCCTCATAAAGAAAAACATCCAAAATCCGAAGAGCTAATAGGAAAGGAAATGAATAGAACACTGTTATAAACCACTGGCTTGCATACATACTTGGGTTGATCATTTCCTGATCAAAATGTGCTCCTAGTCTTGGCAGTCCAGTTTTTCAAACTGAAATAGATATTGTTGTACAAGAGGCAGTCCAACCAAATATAAACCTTCCATTGGTGCATTAGCAACACCTTTCAACAAAGCAACCATCAACCAAAATGCATCCTCCTTTAGTCGATGGAAGAATGCCATCTCCATACAATCTTTCATGATATCCCCATTGACAAGTCAACAACCCTTGATTATTTCACCTGACATTATCTTGAAATCTTCAAGGCCATAAATCATTTCCTTTGATGGCAAGGTCTCACAGTTGTAAAAGCTTGAGGTCTTGAAACATAGAGAGTCAATTACACTTAGCAATCATAAAGATTTCCAAGAAACAAAAGATGCAGTCATATGACTGTCAAGAAAGTCATCCAGTCACTTAGAAATTCTTGAAATCTACATTATAGTATCAAGACTACTTAGTTGATAGGTTAGGGGATCCCTTGTGATAGAGTTTAGAAGCCACTGTCATCATATGCACTGTCTGTCCTTGGCCTTTTATATTTTAATCACATCTTATCAACCTATATGGGGTGTTTCACAAGTTTCATAAAAATGATATACTCGAGAGAAAACTTTCATTTCGTGTCAAACTGAAAAAGATAAATGTCCAAATAAATATCAACCTATGAAGATCGATGTTTACAATATAAATACGCATCTAGAATTTAAGACACTCGAGTTTTCCACTGGCATACGATTCTGATATATACCATCATTAGTGGGTTTGAAGTGAATGTGCATCGTCTCGAGAGAAAACTTTCATTTCGTGTCAAACTGAAAAAGATAAATGTCCAAATAAACACCAATCTATGAAGATCGGTGTTTACAATATCAATACGCATCTAGAATTCAAGATACTCGAGTTTTCCACTGGCATACGATTCTGATATATACCTTCATTAGTGGGTTTGAAGTGCATGTGCATCGTCCCGTGAAGCAGATATAACAAACAAGTTCGTTTCCAGATAAACCTGCCGTGCTAATTAAAACAAAGCCTAACTTATTCATCTTATTTGATGAGGAGGAGGTTAGTAATCACAGCTTATTCTTTTAGATACCTAGATTGAGAGATTTTCTAGATATTATGTTGTGAGTATTCTCGCATTTATTTCCTAGAAAATTACTTGTTTGACTTAAATCATATCAGTCGGTGTCATAAGGATCCGTGTATGGCAAGTTGATAGCTTCAATAATGTTTGTATTCACATGGAAAGTAATAAGGGTTTTATACATAAGGCTAGAAACAGTCCACGATATTTAGTTATAAGTCTTATAATTGTGCAAATATATAATAAATTAGTAATTGCATCTTAGTGTGCAATAGGTATGCCAAGAGGTGTGGAAGGTCAATTACGCAATATTTTGATTTTTTTTTTTTTATTATATAATTGAGACATCCATCTCCATACGTAAATTTCAATACCCAAATCAAGCTTAGTTAGTTGAGTAGAGTTATCCTAACATTTCCATAACTACTCCATGATTCTCTCCAAATTCTCATGCTCTTTCCTTTTTGAATACTCGCACCTTACGAGTTGTTGTAGTTTTAATTAGAAACTTTCATCACACCTAAAGCCACTCCAAATAGAACACCTCGAATATGGTAAGTATAAACAATGAATAATTAATCAAACAAAACATTTCAAAGATCAAGATCACAGGGTGTATAACACCTACTCAAAAAAATTGTTACTCTTTTTAATGCACCAAATCTAAATGTTTGGCTATTGATAGTTCCTTCAATTTTTTGAAATGATATAGGATGCTCAAATGTGTGTGGATGTGAAACAAATTTAATTAAATGCCTTTAAATAATAATACATATCATCAAATTTTGCAAGGCAAGAAAATAAAGAGGATGAATTGGCCAAATTTTGAATTTGAGTTTTGAAAAGACAAAGGTCAAGTCCACAATCACAAGATCAACCTTGCAACTTTGAAAATGACCTTGGACAAGCACATAATCATATTGGATTGTATAATAGTTACATATAGGTAAGTATAGAGATAAATATTTTTAATTCATCAATGAGACAAATTTAATATGATATATACACAAGAATAAAGTGAAAACTGAATATGTAAAGATACTTATAATTTAAGAGTAGGTAAGATTACGAAAATAAACATAATTTTACAAAAAACTACATCATTTGTCAACATATTTCTAAAAATGAGTACAAAACTAAGTAAAAAATAAAATGACACAATTATAAGCGTGTTTCATGTAACATCGACATTAGCAAGAAAAATTTTAAATGTTTGAAACACTAAAATATATTATAAAGTGTCTGTGAGTTCAAATGCTTCGTAAAAATATAAGAATTTTGGTGCCCATTCATATTCACAGCTATTTCCAAAATAGAATTTAATGGGATCAAACTCTGAAATCTTCCTCTAAGAGAAACCCACTCCAACCATTCTTCTCTTATATGAAACAAATTTTAACAGAAAGTGAACATGTTTTGAACTTGTAAAATAAGCGAATTCAAACATAGAGGAGATAAATGAAAATACTGAAACAAAGAGTCCCTAACTAAGAAGACTTGCTAAAACTTGAATCTTAGCCCTGATGTCAATGCTAACTAAAATACTCATTAGGTACAGTTACAATTTGGGAGAAGCTACGATTTCTGAGCCCTGCTAAAAGTGTGATCAAAATTCCAGCTGCTCGGACCCACCTTGTACGGATTTCAATTTTTTTTCTATCGCTGGTGGTGTCTTTGAAGGACAGGGTCTATCCGCCCAAGAACGTGTTGCTCTGCGTATTTTGGCCCCAGTTTAGCAACATTGCTTGCCACATAGTCTTAGATCCCTTTATTGACACCACATGGATGTCTCTTGCTCCGCCAACATTCGTGATGAGTATCAAATTGAAGTACGAATGTCCATTTATATCTCCTTTATTTAGACTTCTATGTTTTTTTTCCCCTCTATTTAGACTTCTATGTTGTAAAACTCAGATATTTTTGCTAAGGTCTTTTTTTTAATATATCCTCAAATTGATTATGATTGAATTGCTCTGATTCATTTATTTAGGTGGACAAGAAGCAACTGGGCATTTTTGAATAAGCCTCCACATTAAAAAATGGAGGGACATTCCTATAAATATAAAGGACAACATCAAGTTTCTATAAAAACATGAAAAGTTTGTATTTACATAATTTACAATGAAAGTAACTGTAAATATTAAACTGGTTTCTCCAAGGCAGCCAATATGGATATAATGAGGTTGGAGAGCATTGCATGAATTTTGGTAGCATTTAGTATATTGGACTATGATATTGTGTGATGGCATGGATAAAGATGAAGTAAAAGTTATTTAAGGAGAGGCCATAGATAAAGATGATGAAAAAGGTATTTGTGGGTGTGGCAGGACAAGTTTCAACTTTCTTCTAAATAGAAGAAGAATTTCAAAAAGGATTTCTAATTAGAATTCCTTTTAATAAAGAAAATAATATTAATATATTAGAAAAGTACATACAGTAGAAATTCAAAAACTTGTACAAAATAATATTAATATATTAGAAAAATACATACAGTAGAAATTCAAAAACCTGTACAAGCCAGCCTATTGATAAGATTTTGCATGGTTATCAAGACGTTAAAATATTACATCTAGTTTACCTAGCTGACCTATTGACCCATATTGGATCCAGGAGAAAGTTCACCATCAGATGAAGTCACTTCAACAAGTTCTAGGTATTAAAAATCCCCCCAGAATTCAGCAGGACAAAACTACTAGATTTCAATAGGTAGTGATTTTGAAACCACCATTTCCAACAAAGGGTGGTCATAACTATAGCAGCCATTGAAAGAGAGGAGGAGAGGGAGAGAAAGACAAAGAGATAGACAAAGATAGAGAATCGTGGAAGGTATAAGAGGGATAGATGTGGTATAGCAGTGAGAAATAGCGAACGAGTTGAATACAAAATATTTGTATATAAAAGACAATGGAATAAATTGTATTAATGCATAGTATCTTTAGAAATAACAAAATTTATGTAAATCTTGTACAAATTGGATATGTGAATTGCATTATTTGGTTCCCTTGTCTCATCTTAACCGATCTCTTCATCTTGTACAGTTTGGTTTCCAGCTGATTTGTTTATGGCATAATTCCTTAAGACACTAATTTTGCCACAATATAATGATCTTTTGAAAGCCTACCACCACCTCTTCCTCCCAAAAATCTATATTCTATGAACACTATATTCTATGAACAATGTCCACATTGACTATCTATGAGATAAATTAGGAAAATATAAATCTGTACAAAACAAACTGATGGTTTAAACTTTAATAAGGACATTTTCTTTACATTGTATGATATATTGTGATGTTGTAAGGAAATACTCTCACGCATTTCCAATGCAGAATTCCATCTTTAAAGCATTTACAATGACAATTCGAAGAGGAATGGATCGCAAAGGTGACCAGCCAGTAGACAGCATGTTGCAGGTTCTGTCATCTATAAATAAAGTTGTCGAAAGTACCTTCCTCTTGCTTTGACCTGTCACAATGATAAAATTGCATCAAATCTAAATGATCTATTAGAGAGCCATGACTCCAATCAGTTCTATATATATATATATATACAAAAACACAACATGAATTTTAAGCTTTATATAGAATTCTAATGTATTGTTCAACAACTCTAGATAGGTTTTAAATCATTTTTCAAATGAGACCAAAGTGTAATGTGAAACTAGTTAAAACACTGATTTTCCTGTTATTGTAATTAGATTAACAGTAATGTAACAAATGTTGGTAACAGGTAAAACAAGCATAGTTTCACCAAATCTTTAGTCTGCTGATTCATTTCCCAAATGAAAACATGTCATTCCATGAATATTTGTGGAATAGAGATGTCTCGCACCTTAAAAACTATCAATATAGTATACTTACTGTGTGAATTCATTATTCTACTGCATATTTCTTAAACAAGGCAAATATATAAATCAAGCTTCTATTAAATATACAGCTTGAAAAACTATAGCAATCATAACAAAAGGGGTATAATCAAAGTGATAAACCGCAGTCTTAAATGTACATAACATACAAAGAGACTTCCAAAAATCATTTTGATGTCCATTAAAGTGATAAATTGCAGTCTTAAATGGACATAACATACAAAGAGACTTCCAAAAATCATTCTGATGTGCTCCCCATATAAGTTGTTGGATAATTACAGACTCATCACCTTCCCAAACTCTTAGCAAGACATCATTTTATCCATAAAACATAAGAAATTTGTATTTACCTCTCAATCAAAATGAGAAATGGTAAGGTATGTTTTAAAAGGTATGGAAATGGTGGACATGCCAGTATCTTAACACCCACATGTATGTATCTAAACTGATTGATAAATATAGACTCAAAGACTTGCCACAATTGATTGAGGATAGTGACAGTCATTTTACAAAATGGATTGGCTTCAAAATTCACGTGTCAAATAGAGATGGGCAATAATTTCTGAAATTTGTATTTACCTCTCAATCACAGTAGTGCATCACCCAAGCATTTACAAATATATATATATGAAATTAGATAATTGTATTTGGAAGCATAAGATATCTGACATATGGAAAGCTAATTGAAAATCAATGAAACCCATATATATTCCCTGTCACCTCTGCTACTTGATGGTGCACTAACAGACAAATAGTTTGGTATTCGAAACTATTTTTTTGTTGGCTTTATACTTTTCCAATGATTCCAAACTATCTTTTGTTGGCCTCCGCACTCAAGGGATAGTATTTGATGGTCCTCAACTTTGGAGGAAGTCTATTAGTACTCTTTGTTTTCCCCTATTGAAAGTGAGATATAAGACCATTTATGAAGGATCTAGAAGAGACAAAAGTAACATGAACTTCCCTGAAGGAGATATATCGCCGTTTCTCCAAGTATCCAGAACAGGGTTTTAAGGATGGAAAACAAAAATCAGCAGGGAGATGGTTAGACAGAAAAATCAAACAAAATCCCAAATAGAATTTGAATGCCTTATAAATGTTTGAGAATAACAAACGTGCAAAAACCCAAATAGAGTATTTGGGTATTCAATAATAAACAAGTGAGAAATTATGTAGAGGAGACGACTTACATTAGCACAAGTTTCCATAGAAGATATGATGTGCTTGTTGGCTCCTTATAAATGTTTGAGAATAGCAAAGGTGTAAAAACCCAAATAGAGTATTTGGGTATTCAATAATAAACAAGTGAGAAATTATGCAGAGGAGACGCCTTACATTACCACAAGTTTCCATAGAAGATATGAAGTGCATGTTGGCTCTCATCCATTGCTTGTATGCATCCATGCCCTTCTTTTCACTGTCACTCACCCACTTGTTTGTTTCTTAATATCTCTATGTGCAAAGAGCATTTGGTTTGTATTTAGATCTGAGCACTCTTATAGAATGTTTCCATTCTTGTCGCTTTTCATGGGTATCTACGAGGTAGACTAATCCTAATGACGTTCAACTGATAAATATTCAGACACAGTAAACCATAATTTTGTTTCACAATCCAGAGGCATATAAATGTGCACCGAAAATGGCAACAATTTTAGCTCACCGTTGTCAATCTCACCCTTCAGCTATGTTATCGATTAAACCCTTTAGCACACTATTTCTAAAGAACAATATCTGACAAACGACCTCTATCCTTTGTGCTTTGGCAGATGTCCATACCCTATTCCAAAGCCCTCATTTTGCACAAGCAGGGAGAATAGTGAAGTCTGAACTGTTGTTTACAGCTACTACCTACTACAAAAGTGAAAGGCGCTCATTTTCCTCAAATAAATTCTAACAGAAAAATGTGAGCTAGTTCTAACATACGTACCCACTTGCATGTAGTCTTAAAGGTGTGCCAGAAAGTGGAATTACATTTGCAATATCACCGTACAATTTTTCCTGCGAGCGGTTTCGTAAAATGCAACGTGCAGAGCCCACGTAAGATGCAACTTGCAAAGGCCGCGTAAAATGCAACTTGCAGTTTGATATTTCCCACAAAGTTTCATATTTGTAAATAAAAGACCGGCGGGAAAATTAAAGGACATGATGATTTTGATTGTTCGCAAGGTTTATTCATAACAATGAGCTGTTGATTAAGCATTTGAGGTTGATCAACTTCATATTGGAGAAGCCTTCGGCATAAAATATATTAAAATGTGAAATAGTAATTTCTAAAGGTTTATATTTGTAGTGTGCAAGATAACTATTCTTTGGTATTATGCAAGTCTTTTAGGGTTTGTATTCACTCAACAATGGTGAAATTGTTGTTGGACTTTTGTTATATTTGTAGTACATGGAACGCATTTGATACTCCTCAATATTTTTTCCATGCTTCTATGTTGTCTATAATCACTAGTTCCCTTCTATTACATGATGATACCAATACTATGATGCATCCAACGGAGGCTCATTTCTATTATTTTTTGAAATTTTTCATATTAATAAATTTCACCATCTTTATCTTTAGCACATTTTTAACAAAATAAAAAATTCTTTGAAGGTATCTCTTTCAATTCATGGCATTCTCAAGTTCTTGAAATACTAGGACGATGATGATTCTAAGGAACATTTAGAGGAGGTGAAGGTTTCTAGTTTGGATTTCCGATGTGAAAATATAAGTATTTACATTTAGGTGGTATGATGGCTACATAATTTGCCTCAACCTCCATCTCTTATAATCACTAACAATAAGTTTTATCAGGCTTTGGTTTTGTTTTGTATAAACATGTTATAGGGGATTTGGCTTTCTTGGATGGTTGAAGGTTAATAGTTATTTATACATAGTTTTATTTGTATATCAAAATCCTCTTTGCCTTGGTCTAACTCCTCAACACGCTCTAGTTTTTTGTTTCTAGTTCTAAACCACATTTTTTATCAAGAAATGTAGCATGTCGATTTTTCAATGAAAGTAAATTCACTAAGTTTTAACTTCAAGTAAATAATCAATGTTCAAAACTCATAGCAATAAAAAATTTCTTCTATTTCAAAGACAATATGCACATTTGAAATAACATATATTCCAAACTTTTCATTTGCATTATGATTGAGTATTACAATCTTTCCAATACATTAAAATCTCAAGATAACATTTCTTGCAATACAACTTACATAGGCATGGATATAAGAAAACATACATAGCTCCTTGAGCTTCACTAGCACTAGTAACAAATGGTCTAAGAAATCCCAAGAAAATCTCAGACACCAACTAATGAGGAGAAGCATCACTGGGTATGTGCAGGATCATGATAGGCCAAAAAGTGGTGATATGGTAGGTATGTGTGGGGTATGTGGCTGACGACTTTTTTTACCCAAAATTGATGAAACAAAAAGGGTTTTTAAAATAGATTTTCAACTTTCCACCAATATAAATAATGTTTTACTTTGAATTTAATAAATAATTATTATTTATTTTCTATTTGAATTAGAACTAAAGTCCTGATTGATAGGCTGATTGAAAAACATCTATAGATTTCAAATAGTATCACATTTTTTTAATCCGAAACATGCATCACATTCTATGCTTCACATACTATAGGATTTAAAAATAAATAAAAAGATAATTTCATGAAGTTTTAACCAAGTTAAGGTGGTCAGACATATGAGTTTTTATATTTTTTTAATTTGTAATAAAAAATCATAATTAATTATTTACTTGGAAAAAATTACAAAAAAATATGCATCACATTGGGACATGAGTCCTCTAGTTATATCTAAAATCTTATAAAAAAATATTATCATTTTATTGTGGTTAGGGTGGTCAGACAGACACCTACTTCTTATTTTTTCCCTAAAATTTAAGTGCTATTGCATTGAAATTTCAAATTTTCACCAAATAGATTTTTTTTTAAAATAAACCTAGTATTTTAGAAACTACATTCAATTTGCTACAGATTCTATTCTTGCATATTTTTGAAATAATATAGATAACTTATTCAAATTTTTACGTCAAGTTGCCTAACTTTGATTTTTCTTAATTTTATCACCACTTAAGGGCCTATTTTTTTCATGATGATCCTACACATACCTCACTCAATTGCTTTTCTACCAACCATGAACTCAAATGTAGTCCCCCACACATCTAATAAATACAACAAGATGGTCCTACCCTTCGACAAAGAGATTCATTGGTAAAACCCCATAACAAATAGCCTTCATGAGCTTAATCTTGTGCCCTACAATTCTACAACCTAATCATATAGTAGCTACAACTACGAGTATGGAAATCCCGAACTAGAAATTGTCTATACTAGACATAGTGAACTAACAGTGTAAATAGTGGCTACATACACTACTTTGGCCAAAGTTTCATATAAAAGAGTCATCCATCCACCCACTCTCTTAGCTAGATTTGTTTAATGACCATCCATGTACTATACTTAGGAAATTCCCTATGTAGGTTAACCATTAACCCTAGGAACAACCTATCTCTTTTATAATAACTACACATAGATAGTTCCCTCCATTGGGTAATCGTTAACCCCAGGAACAACCTATAAAGTTATAACATTTTGATTAAGTAAAAAAATTGCTTAGCTACATCCTTCATTGGATAATCTAATTAATAGGTAATCAATGAACTCTCTATAGTTTGGATTCACCTTAACATGAAACAAATACAACATAAGCTATTATGAGCTTTGTTTATCCCTAGTATAAATAATAAGAAGACAAACACTTTGTATTATTGGAGTATGTACATACACTCAAGTGAGGTTCACAAGATGTAATATATATATATAATATGATTCTTTCAAAACATAATATTTACCTAATCATCAATTCATAGTTATTTCCACGCAAAACATCAACAACACCCAATCTTTTCAAAAATATATAAAATATAAGAGGCCAGAATAACATGCCTGGTAAACATAGTTTTGGTCCTAATGTAAGTTTTTGGTCTCTCCCACCTAGTGCAAATTTTGAATTCTTCTATCATGGGTACCTCCCACTGGGTTGTGTAGCCCCTGTTGCTTGGTTGGAATATGATTGTCGATCTCTCTAACTCTCCCCTTCCTACAGACGTGTCTCAGGATGCTTCATTTGGTGCCTCGACGTCACTTCCTCTGCAGTGTGGTGTGGGCCCTTCGGTGGTTGGGAATGGATTTGTTCAGGGTGCAGAGTAGACGATTGGTTCTAGGGAGGTCACAGGTTCTTCCCCAACCATTGATGTTGTTGTGGCTATATGTTCATCCCCAACTGATTATGAGGGTGTGGTTGGGATGTCCACAAACTCTCTTGGGAGCTTGTGCACTCGTCCTCATCCCTAGCCATCATTTGTTGATGTTGTGAAGTTAAAGAATCCAATGGAGGCCTATGTGTGTCCCTTGTCGTGTGCATATGTTGCTCATGTTATCTCTCTAGGTAAGGAAGTTGATGAAAATATTACTTTTTATTCCAAAGTGCACTTATTTGTAGATTTTTCCACTTGTGGCCTTCCCTCCCTGACTTGCACCTTTGAATCACCAACCACTATTACATTTGACTGCAAAACCTGACGAAACTGTTCGACGAAATATGTAAAATTCAATGTTCATTGGGTGCTTGTAAAATTTGATGTGTAATTTAAATTTTTTTGAAAGTTTATCCCTGATGTTCATCAAAATTTCGATGAACCTGGGGTTCGTCTAAATGTCGGCTATCATTTTCATTGAATTTTTGACAAACATGAAAAATTAAAAAAAATAAAATTGTGGCCGACATAAAGAAAAGTGAGTTCATGCCTGATTTATTGCGATAGTGTTTTGCCCTACTTGAGACAGTTTGTGGAGAACTAAGGATGATTTTCTTGGGAAAAATTAGAAAAAATTCAAGAAGATATCGCCTAGGTTGAGGGTAGTCATTGTCTTTTTGCAGAATTTAGTTGTGAAGTCATATTTGTAGTTCAGGTTTGAAAATCATATTTTAAAGCAACATCTCATCAGATTTCATTTTTAGACGTTAAGGGTTTTGAAAATTTTATGTCTAGATTTTGTTGTGTGGAATCACCATAAGATCACGACCAAGGAACAGATTCTTCTGACTGTAATTATGTGATCCATAACTCTATTGGTCATGTGGCACAGTTGTGCTATAAAAATACAAGATGCATTCATGTGTGACCCAAGTTTAATGTGGCTATGTTGTGATAGAAATGGAGGAACTCATAATGTAGTTAATTCAGGTTGTATAATGTAGGTGTCAATCATCATTGGGTTGTATTTAGGTTGTCTCAAGTTTAATAGGTTAGGATGTAATTATAGCATGATTGAAGAGTGATTACCTCTTGCTGCAATAAAGAGCCTATAACTCTGGTTGATATGCAGAGTGGTTGTGTTATATCAATTATGTAGTGCATTCAAGCACAACACATGTTTAATGGGCTATTCTAGAGAGTGATCAAGATTTTCTAACCTTATGAATGTTACTTGACATATATTTGCATAATCTCAAATTCCTTCAGAGGCTTTTGAAGTATCAATGTATCCTATATAGGGTTTAGAATGATTTATTTTAATTACCAAAATAAATAAATGATGTATTTCCCTATAATTAGATAATGTGGAGATCTCCTAAATCTGCCCCAGCACACTATCCTTTTTGGCACTGTATTCATTACTCCAGCTACTAGGGTTAAATTGTATGTGAAATCTTTAACATCTTCATGACTGTGGCTTTTAAATAGATCTCAGTCTTTGCTTTAATCATTTTCATGGTAACCCTTGAGTTCCATAATCCACCTTCAATCTCTTCTAAGAATGTTGTCTTAAGCTAGGCATAGTATGCATATAAAGCAAGTCTTCATACTTCCATTGTTCCAAGCCACCACTCATTGCCTTGCTTAAAATGTTGCCTCCATAAGAACAATAGATGTTTTAAAATCATGGTTACTTGACCATTAAGGTCACCACTTTCATCATGAAGATACAATGAGATTTTTGTCTTCAAACTCAAGGCATTATGGAAGATAACATTGGAATTGTTTGTTGTGTGCGATTTGATTTTCTTGCACATTTACTGCTTTGCTAACTTCCTTTAAGACTGGGTATTGCACCCTCAGCTGCAATCTCAAACAACTCACTCACTATCACTTGAAGATTCCTTTCATGAGCATCCTGAACTATAAATCAAACTATGCCCTATAGACTGCCTACTTACTACAGGGGACTCATTGTTTGATGGTATTGTAGTTCTTAAGATCCTTCAACCTTATTGACACTACTTCACAGTCCACAAGGTATTATTCACTATTTCCCATCTTTGATGAGTCTCAAAACACTGCTCAAACATGCAATCCACTATCTCCATTATACATTAATGGCTAAGAAGAAACATTGAACCTATGATTACCACTGTTACTTCATTTGGTTAGTCATTCCCTGATTGCATTTTCCTTGTCTAACACTACCAAAAGCATTTGAAAAACCCTTCAGGTCAACAAGGGGGTAAGTAAACTCACTGTTAAAATCTCCACTTTACTATGCAAGGTTTGAGCTTTATTATCTTGTCACTGCTCAGCCTGTTTTGACTATCACATCTCAAGTGACTGTCATTCTTCTTACTGTAGATTGCATTTACAAATGTCACTAAGCTACATAGTGTGTTTGTTATTGGCTACAATCTTTAGATTGCAAGATTTTTCTATTACCTACAATGTCTCAATCTTTCTGGTATTGCAGCCTCACTAATCCGCTATAATTATTGTTTATGTTTCTATAGAGGCCTAGGGTTTGTACCCTAATCATGCTCTTACCAATGCTTCTGTTGTTTTTTATTAGGGCTCTATCAATGTTGAGGGCCCTAGGGATAAGCTCGTCATAAGAAGTGACACATTGCATCTTTAACTAAAAGGATAAATTTGTATTGACATTAGCAATGATGATTCTGACTTGTTGCTCCTTAGGAATGGGTCACTTGCTCTTACTAGCTCGCTACCTCCATTGTTGTAGGAATTTTGTGATCAAGTTCAATATTCTAATTTAGGAGTCTTAATAGTTGGAAATCATAGTAAAATCAAAATTTAATAAGTTTTGGAATTAGCATTTTAAAGTGTTTTTTGGGGTCATTAACTTTAGACTATTTTCTCTTTTGCAGGGGTGGTTGCATGCCAAATTTTTTTGGTGTAAAATATCAAAATTATTAGATTATATTACCTTTCTATGAATAAAAATTATTGGAGTGTGAGTTTGATATTTTTTGAAGATCTAAATAGTCAAGCTTGGTAAAGAAAAATCATGTCAGATAATATTAGTCGAACAAAATGAAGAGACACTTGATAGATTGTGGGCTAGATTGAAAAGAAAGGATGATGGGAAATTTTATTGTCCTTGCAATAATTACAGGGCTTAAAGACAAAGACGACTTTTAATCACAACAATTGAGAAACATTGTAGGCAACATGGTCACATTGAAGGGGCATGATTATCGTCCATTGGTAAGTTGTTCATTATATGTGTTTATATTGATTGAATTTATAAATTTTTATATCGTTTTAACATTTATATATATATATAATCACTTGATCATGATCATGGTTTATTTGTGTTTATCATTATTATAAAGGTGGGGTGCCCTAGGGCAGATGATCTGAATTATCACAGCCTGGAGAATGTGGTTTTGCAAGTAGAAGAACATGGAGTTGTGAATATTGAAGATGAAGTTAATGATCCTATGAAGAAGATGATGATTATGCACTAGAAACCGCAGTTGAGAAGAAGATGATAGTGCAGATATATTAGTCCATGACATTTTGGTGGCAGTGATCATGATGATGAGATGAATTTGATGATGTTCATGATTTACCTGTACTTGAGAAAGCATACGAGCCCCTTTATGAAGGCTCTAAAACAACTATTCTCTCTCTTGTATTGTTGCTATTGAACTTGAAGGTTATGAATGGTTTATCAAACATAGCAATCTCACAGATGTTAAGGTATGTCATATATGTCATCTTTTTTCATCTTTTTTAATTTTTGTTAGTTCATCACTAGTAAATAAATGATAAAATATGTACCATTAATATTCTTTATATGAACAAATTATTTTTTGTTGTAGATTGATTGGTGAATTTTTGTTATGACCATCAAATATTTTACCTCGCTCATACCGAGATTTATGTGCCATTATGAAAGATATCATAATGGAGTATCAATAGATGCACTTCATGATCATATGCCATATCATAAACAAGGAATTTGCAGTGAATGGCCGGAATGTCATTTGATGAATGTGGAATAGATCCCAACTAACAAAGGTGTCTTACAGGGTTCTTAGTTATATTCCCATCATTACACGTATGCAACGATTATTTAGTTGTGAAAGCTTAGCGCAATTTATGGATTACCATGCACGAAATAGAAGTGGAGATGAAATTCTTTGAATGCCTGCGGATGGTTCTGCATTTAGGGACATGGAAGAAAAATGGCCACACTTTAAAGAGAACCCTCACAATCTCAGGCTTTCATTGGGGAACCATGATGTCAATCATTTTGGAAGTGAGATCTATTTACTTAGTGTGAATTACGTTTTTGTTATGTAATAACATTCTTACGGATGGATGTCGATAGGGGGGCACATAATGTTGTGTGATTGTTTCAGTATTTTGTCACACACATCAATTTTTCTTTTAACATATTAGCATCTCATTTGTCTTATTTGTTATAATCCATGAAACTATGTTATATATCATCCTCGTCATTCTCAACTAGGTAAGTACCAGGTTAAGATGAGATGTTATATATCAGGAGCCTCTTACTCGACAAGTTACTAAAGTTATGGAATGGCGTCACTATGTATGAAATCTCCAGACCAATAGGACAAAGACAATTTCAATTCCATGGAATGCTTGTATGGAAAATTCATGATGCCCTAGGGCTAACACATTTTTGTGGTATGTTATAGCATTCAACTGCACTTTAACAATATTTAATTTGATGAAGTAGATATCATGCATTTTTTAAAATAATCTATTCATTATATATAGTGTTATAAAAATTGACATATTTAATCCAATTATATATCATCTTGCAAGTCTTCAAACAAAGGAAAAATTTGCATGTCCAATTTGTGGTCCAAAGATGAAATCTCGTCGTTCAACAAGTTTAGGAAAGCAGGTGTTTGATGAGTATAGTCACTTCCTCCATAGATATCTTAAGTATCGAACTACTGAAAAACATCTTTTCAATGGGAAAGAGGAGACTACATCAAAACTATGAAGAATGTCACTTCGCCTATGGAAGTTGGAATATAATAGAATTAATTGTCAAGGTTATACATCAGATCAAATTTTTTATCTATCATATATGATATGTTTTGAATTTATATTTTTATATTGTGTTGTGTTTATTCATGTTGTAATTGACAATGATTGTCGTTGTTAATTTCTTTAACTTATATGCTTCATGAAGGTCATCAAGGCATTAATGGCTGACTTCCATAGGGACTGAAAAGTTATCCCAGATAATTTAGTAGGTTGCCCTACTATGAGTAGCTACAAATTGTGCATTTGTTTGATACAATGCATATCGGAAAGAATATAATAGAAACGTTATGGAAAATATTGGATGGAAGGCATGACAAAGAAAAAATTGTCAAAATTTGTAGTGACATTCAGGAAGCCAATCATGCAATGAAAAATTCCATTCAATTAAATAGCGATGGAGACCAAATTAATATAAGTCCCTTCCTTGGTTATTAACAGGCAAAAAGCAATGCTATAAAAGAAGTCATACAAAAATTTGATTTCCAGTGATTTGCTGAACATAAACAATATAATAACAAAAAAAGGTGAATTTGGGTTAGGGATGAAAATGCATGATTGGCATACCTTCATTAAGGTAATTATTCTAGTATATTATATACACTTGTATAATGCATGTACTTTTAGTGTATTGTGTTTACTACTTTTGGAAAAATAATGAAAAGATCATTTTATAATTGTTGCAGTACGTTCTACCTCTATCTCTCCTAGACAACTTTGACAACAATGTCAAGCAAGTTATATATGATCTTGGAAAATACATGAGGTAAGTAGCGAGATTTGTTCAATTCACTATATACATCTTATAATTGCCATTTTTTTACTTGTTATGTAATATACTGTATATTTTTGTTAAATCTCGTTAATATATTTGTGCCTTGAATCACTTATAGATGGCTATCATCTAAAGAAATGCATAAAGAAGATATAAATTATTGGAAGAGAAAAATTCCTTGTCTAATATGTGAAATGCAAAAGTGTCTACCTTCAACATTTTTCAATGCACAAGAACACTACCTCATACACCAAGTTGAGGAGATTAAATTGTGTGGACCTGTACACACAAGGTCAATATGGATGGTTGAGAGGCACTTGAAATTTTTGAAGGATTTGGTTAGACAAAGAGCACATCCTGAGGGTTCCATGGTGGAGGAATATATGGTATACCAGACCATGGTGTACATCAGTGAATATCTTCTTAAGTTTGTAGAAAAGATCCATGTAGATCACATTTGGGATTCCAACTCCATTAACAAATTCGAAGGGGAGTACCTGTTGGGGAAAGGTAGATTGAAGAAAGTGAGAGGTAATTATAAGATGGTCATGGAGATTAATTGGAATGCATTTTACATATGGTTTTTATGTATATTGTACTTATTTAATTTTTAATCTTCAATATACATCAATTATAAATTAAGGTCATATACTGTGGTATTTAATTAATTATATGTTGTTTGTGAATTTCAATTTTTTTTGGTACAGTTGGTCGAGAGTGGGATGCACTACATTTGTACGTTGCCAACAATATTGATTGGATGACGGTATGGATTGAACGATGTCAACAATCTGGTCGCGCATTAACATGGGAAGGTGTGGCTTCATTGGTTAAAGAAGCTCATCGTAATGGAGATTCCAATGTTAGACAAAGGGAAATTGATTTAGCATATGGTTTAAGAGATAAATAGGTACGTATAAATATATTAATCACCCATATTATTTAATTATTTTCAAGTATATTGATGTATATATATCTTGAGATTATTCTCTTTGCATACATTCGGCCAAGAATAAATATGTTTATCAACTGACGATATTGCAATAATTTTTACATGTTTGACATATTGCAGGTGAAACACCACAAGGCTATGTGGTGCAATGGTTGTAAATTTCGAATCAAAATGTTGGATGACATGAAGAAAACTTGTGATTCTAGTATAACTACAGTCTTTTAGCTGACTAATGTTTCATCTAGAAGCAACATACATCCAGAAGATGAAACATACATCCAGAAGTCTCAGAAAATTGATACTATGGAATTTTGGATGATATACTTGAGTGCTACTTTAAGTCCTTTAGATTAATTGTGTTTGTCATCCTATGGTGCAGGCTACGATTGAATGAAAATGATCTTGAGAGAACTGTTATTGAACATGATAATGGATTTACCATGGTTAATACAAGGTTGATCGAGCGAGTTGGAAATGAGCCCTATGTTCTTCTAAGCCAATGTGAGCAGGTATTTTACTCAGAGGTTCTAGGTAAACCGGGTTGGTCATTTGTTGTTAGAAATAATCCAAGAGGAAGGCCGGTAAAGTATAATGTAGTGGAAGAAGAAGATACCGAAGAACTAGAAGATGATGTAGATGATGATCAGGATCAACAGTTAGTTGATGGTCCCTGACGAAGATGTCAAAGAGGAGGCACTAGATGATGATGATGTAGGAATTAATGTTCATGAAGATGACATCTGTGGATGATGACATTATCAAAACTAATATCGATGATGATGATGATATGACCAATCCTTACAATGTCAATCTGGATCTGGATGATATAGACAAAGAGTTGGATGAAGAAGAAGATCAATGACATTGAAATGTATAAGTTATGCGATTATATTATCTATTTGATATTAATTTCTTGATAGAATTATATTTGACTTATGTGGTTACATAATTAATTCATGATGTTTTTAATTTTTATTCCATTACATAATTAATTTAATGATGTACTTTTAATGTTTGAAAGGTCAAAAAATTAAAACATTTCAATAGTGATGTTAACAACCTTGAAATTAGTGTGTTTTATGTTTCATGTGATCATAAAAGATTAAAAATTTAGTTGTAAAGGTGGTTGTTCAATGGTTGACGTGTATGTTGGTTATTTTTACAATGTAACCAGGTTTGTCTTCTAATATACCTATGGAATTGCCAATTCAAATCAAAGGAAGCTCAAAGGACCTGGACCAACTGACGAGGACTTTAAAATCCTCCTACACTTCAGGCTCTGCAAGACCCAGGAAGGTGATCCCTTAATGTGTTTACAACCTCTACACCATTATTATAAACAACATTTACAATAGCAGGTGATCTCACTTAATAGCTCAACACGATAAGATAATATCAACTAGAATTGGTTGTTCATAGACAATATCAACTATTTGGAGTGTGAGATAACTAAACACAATCCATTGTATAAGATAGTCAATGATTTACAATTTGTAGCAAGATCTAGGAAAAGACAAACAAATACTGAACTACAATAATAATTACAACTTAGATAAGTGCCATATATGCATTGCAGGAGTCAAATTCATAAGCATCTAGAGGTTTATAACAGATTTAATACATCACATATAACATCCTTGACAATATTGCATTACAATTTCATCAATATGCATTCTAACCCATGACTACTTATCAAATCCTTATACAACACATATTAATATCCTCCTATAATCCCATTCAAGCATTTTGATTAATTTCTTGAATTAAAGCTACAATAGAATCATACACACCACAACACTGAGATGGATAAAACAATCCTTAGTTATTTCATTCAAAGTTCAGATATGCATGTACTAGGGAGAGACATGAGCTAGAATTTTCATTTCAACTCAAATGCTAGTACTATTATACAACATTAAATCTCTATGAACTCAAAACCTGTTACATAATGTATCAAAACCTAAATTGCATTTCTCTAAAACCATCAGATATGTAGAACATATCTACTTATAATCCCATTCAAGCATTTTAATTAATTCTTTGAATTAAAGCTAAAATAGAATCATACACACTAAAACAGTGACCTGAATGAAACAACCCCTAGTTATTTTATTCAAAGTTTAGATATGCATATATAATGGAGAGAGACGAGCTTGAAATTATCATTTCAATTCAAATGCTAATACTGTTATGCAACATTAAATCCTCATGAACATAAAACCTATCACAGAGTGACTCAGAACCTAAATTGCATTTCTCTCTAAAACCATTGATTTTTCCAATCAGCTTTGCAAATTTTCCTAGACTCGATCAAAATTATCTAACTTGCTAACCTGTACTTCTAGCCTTGAAATCCTTCTTATAGAAAAATGAAGGAGCAAACAAGCTTCGAGCTAGAAAGTACACATGTCACCAGCCAATTAGAGTACTTGATGATATTCCAAAAATTGTTACAACTGCAATCATCCTAGAGCATATTCATGTTCATCATGTCGACTGAGGAAAGTTGATGTAATTCAAAACCCACAAGAAACCCATACCGAGAAAGTCACCAATACAAAACTGGGACCGTTGTAACTGCATCATCAGATTTTCCACCTGTCCATAGTCCACTCTCTTTTACTCATCATCATTCAAATACTTAACTACCCACTTCTGGTATTCTTCATCAGTAGGCCAGTTAAAATTAATCACCTCATTTACCTTTGTACTATAAGGCATATACTTTACCGCTACCTGATTCGCATCTCTTTCAAAAGACTCCAAAAATGAGTTGGTACCAATAATCTTATCCATACAACTCACCAACAAATCATAATATGAGTCATCACAAATTAATTTAATTTGATTATTGATAACCTTATTTGCTTTATCCTGCCATTGTTGGAGTGTTCTGATTTTCCCCTGCTCATCAATTATATTAAGTAACAATGTGTTACCCCAATCATTGAAATATTTACCAACTCTTTAATCTTCCTACTCAAATCATCTAGTAGGGTTTGAAAACCTTGTAATGATTTTACTAACACATGAGTAGGCTTCAATGATTGAGGCCTATTATTTATATCAAACCTTGAGGCTTTATTCATGATATCTAGATCATTGGCCCTAGGGATCCAATTTTTAATTATTTGTACCACTACTTCCTGATCCCTATCAATATTCTTTATTGCTTCCAACAACAAAGAATATAAAGAATGTACAGATTGCAATTTACTATCTACCCCTTCATTTAAGTGCTCCAAAACAGTAGTAACAATCTCCTTTTCCTTTGAAAGCAATCCCTCCTCTCTTATCCTTAATGATGTATGTAATTCATCAATTTTCTGTATGAGTTACCTCTTCATTGGATAAACAGAGCACTTAGTTTCTTCATCAATTTGTTCTAGAGGAGGGGTGAGAGCAGGATTTTGAATGGGATACCCTGGTGTGGAAACATTTGGAGAAGCAGGAGGCATTGACCCTTTTGGTTACTTTTTATGCTATTAACCAGGTTGGTCTTCTAATCTACCTATGGAATTGCCAATTCCAATAGAGGGCAGCTCGAAGGACCTGGACCAACTGACAAGGACTTTAAAATAACCTCCTACACTTCGGGCTCTGCAAGACCCAGGATGGGAATCCCTTAATGTGTTTACAACCTTTGCACCATTATCATAAACAACATTAATAATAACAAATAATCCCACTTAATAGCTCAACACAATAAGATAATATTGGAAAGAATCGGCTATTCTTCGAAAATATCAACTATATGGAGCATGGGATGACTACAACACAATCCATAATATATCCAATAGTCATTGATTTGCAATCTGTAGCAAGCTCCAGGAAAAGACAAACTAATACTAAATCACATGAATGAATGCAACCTAGATCAGTGCCACACATCCATTGGGGAGTCAAATTTATAAGCATTTAAAGGTCTATAACAAATGAAAAACATGACATATAAGGTCCTTGAGAATATTGCATTACAATTTCATCATTATGTATTTTAACTCAATACTACTTATCAAATCCTTATACAGAACATATCTGCCTATAATCCCATTCAGGCATTTTAATTAATTCTTTGAATTAAAGCTAAAATAAAATCATACACACCACAACAGTGAGATGAATGAAACAACCCTTAGTTATTTTATTCAAAGTTCAGATATGCGCATACAATGGAGAGACATGAGCTCAAATTTATCATTTTAATTCAAATGCTAGTACTGTTATGCAACATTAAATCCTCATGAACTCAAAACCTATCACAGAATGACTCAAAATCCTAAATTGTATTTCTCTCTAGAAACATATGATTTTACAATTTGTTCTACAACTTCACCTAGACTCGATCAAAATTCTCTAACTTGCTAACCCGTACTTCTGGCCTTGAAATCCTTCTTATAGAAAATGAAGGAGCAAACAAGATTTGGTCTAGAAAGTACACATGTCACCAACCAATTTGGAAACCTGATGATATTCCAAGAATCATTACAACAACAATCATCCTAGAGCATATTTTTGTTCATCATGTTGGTGGAGGAAGGTTGATGCAATAACAAAAAACCATGTGAAACCCACACCAAGAAAGCCATCAACACAAAACTGGAATCGTTGTAACTGCAACATTTGATTTGCCACCTGTCGGTAACCCACTCTTTTTACTCATCATGTCATTCAAATACTTAGCCACCCAATTCTAGTATTCTTCGTCAGTTGGCCAGTCAAAATTAATCACCTCACTTACCTTTGTACTATAAGGAATATACTTTACCGCTACCTCATTAGCATCTCTTTCAAAAGATTCCAAAACTGAGCCGGTACCAATAATATTATCTATACAATTCACCAACAAATCATAATCTGAGTCATCACAAATTATATTAATTTGATTATTTATGACCTTACTTGCTTGATCCTGCCATTGTTGGAGTGTTCTGATTTCCCCCTTCTCATCAATTATATCAGGTAACAATGTGTTACCCCAATCTTTGAAATTATTTACCAACTCGCTAATCTTCCTACTTAAATCATCTGGTAAGGTATGAAAACCTTGCAATGATTGCACTAATATATAAGTAAGCTTCAATGATTGGGGCCTATTATTTACATCAAACCTTGAGGCTTTATTCATAATATCTAGATCATTTTCCCTAGGGATCCAATTTTCAATTATTGGAATCACTATCCCCTGATCCCTATCAATATTCTTTATTGCTTCAAATAGCAAAGAATACAAAGAATGTATAGAGGACAATTTATTATCTACCATTTCATTTAAATGCTCCAAAATAGTAGTAACAATTTCTTTTTCTTTTGAAATAAAACCCTCCTCTTTTACCCTTAATGATATCTGTAATTCATCAATTTTTTGTATGAGCTGCCTCTTTGTTGGATCAACAGAGCACTCTGTTTCTTTATCAATTTGTTCTAGAGGAGGGGTGAGAGCAGGATTTTGAATAGGAGACCCTGGTGTAGAAACATTTGGAGAAGCAAGAGGCATTAACCCTACTGTGGGAGGTAATGTGTTGGTTCCTGGAGCACTAGATATTTCCCCAATATGTCTATACTTGAACCTTTCCACTTCAGTTTGTAGCTCAACATTTCTCTGTTGCATTTTACTATATTCTTCAATTAAAATGTTATACTTCTCCATTAGGCTCTTTCTTTCAGCCTCCTCCATTTCAATAGTCTTTTGGGCCAACTTAGCCACATTCACAGTTAAATCAGTGGCTTTGGTGGTTGAAGTCTCTAAAGCCCTCTTTATTATTAATCCTCCTTTGAAATTTGGATTAATATCAGCAATGTTTGGCTTTCTTCCTTGTGGATCCAATGCCCAAATTGCTAAGGTCTCATATTCTTCACTGAAGGCAGAGTTTTGCAATGCTGCCTTAACTTCTTCAGAATCCTTGGACTTCATAATGGCATTGAAAGCCACTGCATCTGTGATGTTCCATTCAGGAAAAATCAAAACACCAGCCTAACTCACAAGTTGTCTCCCTTCTTTAGGAGTGATATTTTTGAACTCTTCCATTAGTTCAGCTTTTACTTCTTCATCATTCTCCTGATCTGACCTGTCAAGCCTTAGTTCTCTTCTCTCCTTGCATTTATTTTGATATTCCTCAAATTTCATCCTCCATGCCAATTGCAAGAATACAGGAGTCTTTACAAATGCATTGTCATCTAAGAACTCCTTGCAAGCCTTCATTCTTGCATCCTGCACACTCTTACCCTTCATATCCAAATCGGATAGAACCAATTCAGCTGACCTAGGAGGAGAAGGCATACCAACCTGCATGTTCTGATTAGTAACAATAATTTCATCTGGCAGATCCTCAAGTGGGTGATCAGTTCTTTGCCTCTTAGGACATGGCTCAAATGGTGGTGATGGGGGACTGCGCTATGGTGAAGACTATAATTCAATGATATTGATTGCCTCGGGTACTTTGAATTTTGGACCTGGTTGTGGAGGCACCTTCATTATTTGCTTCCCCTTTCTGTCTACTTCTTCCTCGTCACTGCTAGTATCCCTTTTCCTCCTATAGATGGTTCACCTTTCTGTAGGCTGATATACTGACCTTGTTTCAATTGGCCTATCACTTCGTCCTTGCATATCCAGACTTAGCTTTAAATTTATCTTTTTGGTTGTCAAGGTGTCCATAATCTCCTTAAAGTTTTTCATCAGAAAATCAATTTTCTTATGGTATGGAGTGAATTCCATCAGTGGATCATAATTCGGATCCATTTCATGCACAATATCTAGTAGCTTACTATAAGCTATCCATTTCTCCTTGTTCAATTCATGCTTATTTAAATCAAATTCATTTCTGATCAAGTCCTCATGGAAATTGAACTCATGTGCAAACTTGCCACCTTTTATTCTTTGTCTAAAAAGAGCAAAGAAACCTTCAGGATCATGTTGTCACCTTGGACCAAATCTCAAATGGTAATCAACAAAGAATTTATCAAAATGTGTCCAACCTCCCTTTGAAAATGTAAAGTCAGACACTACTGTATAATTAGGGAATAATGTTCCCTTCCCCTTTCTAGTAAGGTTGTCTTCATGAATACAACCCATGTCATAACCTACGCAAACTAGTCTTGGTGGCACATTGTATGGCAGTATGTGAGGGGTTCCTTGAAATCCATATATTCTCAAGACAATGCTGACTGGATATGGGATAATGTCACCCCAGTTATGTAAAACCCTCAATTCTAGTTTCCTCTCCTTTGGCCTAAGGAAATCATGCACTTCCTTAGGGATCCTAGGTACATTTACCATCAATCTAGCCCTTAATCTTGAAGCAAAACAATTATCAAATTGCACATAACTGGTGTTTTCCTTATTACAGGACAGATCTGCAACCCATATCTGTATTGGCAATCTTTCTCCATCAACTAATTGCCTTAAGTTCATCTTCTCAGCAAAGAAATCAGCATTCCTAAACAAGAACATATGCATCAACATGGAATACCAAAAGCATTGAGTATCAGTATCACCTTTCTGCAGCTTCGACAACCCTTCATCTATCCTCTCTGCCAAAAAAAAAGCAAAGTTATGTTACAGAGAAGTTAGGGTGTTGTATTTGCACCCCCATGAAATTGTATTCAATTGGCATTATTGCACCAAGACTAAAACCCAAAATTTGACATAGTGAATAGAAAGTAGCCAGGAAAGGCTTTGCAAAACAATTCAATCTAAAGGGTTCCTAGTCACTAGGGCTGATGTGAAATTGTGAACCTTCTGCCTTAACCAGATGAGGTGGAAGCATCTTAACCCTAAAAAGAGATTTCAATTTTGTATACTCCTAGTTCATTTCCTCAAAATTAATAGGAACCAATTCATCACTCGGCTCACTCAAATCAAAAGTTTGTTGGATAACATCTCTGTTAATTTCTAATAGAACCCCTCCATCATTATCTCTAATTACCTGTGTGATGGGGTCATATCTCATGGCCACTGCCCTAAGTAAGTCCACATCAGGGAACACATTTGGTACAACCAGCTTACCCATGTCATACATCCATCCATTTGAGAAAGGGTGAGGAAAATTCCTTTGTCCATAACATAATCTGAGCATCTCTAAGCCAGTGAGTGGAACCCTAGCATCAGTAATGTTGGAACTATTATACACCAACCCCTCCCCTAGGATTTTCCCTCGCAATAACACTACACCCTTCTATCATTTGTTGACAATAGAAATTGATCTATGAAATCATCGTACAAGTTTCTTTTCAAATACTCAATGTGGCCAGAGTGCTGCTTGGGTGGTGCCATTTTAGACAAACTAGGGGTTCACTACAATGTTACACTTCAAGTGGCTATGACTAAGCAGAGATAGGAAATTGCAAAGTAAAAATACCGCAATTCCTCACAATTTATGATTAAACTATAGCCCCAGCAAAATATTTTAATGAGCTCAGTGACATGCATAGCAGACCCCCTTCCCAAATTTAAGTGCAGAATGACTGGGAAATAGAGAAAATAAACTCAGATTTTTTCACACAAACTCCAATTTCTGGCTGCAGCTGCTCACAATTTCACGTTTGGCTCTAAAACTATTTTTTACGAAATACTTGGATGCCTTGTGATACAAATGAAGTAAGAAAAAATGATTTTATGTTGATCAAATCTTGCCAGTAGATGTCTCATCTGCCATTAAAGCTCACTTGCGGGCTGCATGAATGACTCCAACCACATTTGATACAAATTTAAATTTGAACTGTTGATCCTCTAGTTTGATCAAATCATCGATGACCACCTTCAAAATAGGCTGACATAATCACCAACATGGCAATAAGGGGCCCACCATGCCATAAGCCGCAAATAAAAACCACATGGCGGTTTCCCGCGATACCACAATCCCTTGATTTACCATTGTGGGATGGCAAGCAATCATTGATCCTTCTCATCAGAGATCATACTCCTTCATAAATGGTCATCATCCTTTCCGTTAATTGTCGAGCAACTTTCCCCTCAAAATTATAACATCCGCGTTCAAATAAAGCATGTGCATCTCACAATCACTTTAGTAATCCACCCCTTAACACATTTAGAACCGGCTAATGCTTTCTTCACTCTTTAGACCTCATCGGATGAGACACGTGGTGAGCACCCGTGATATCGCGATCCTATAATTCCTAATTATGGGATGGCGGGCACCATTGATCTGCAGGAAATAGATCAACGACAATGCTAATTCAACCCTCTACAAAATAAAATCATTGACGACCACCTTCAAAACAAGCTAACATAATTGCCAACATAGCAATAAGGGGCCCACCTTACCATACACTACTTAAGGAAGTCCACGTGGTGGTTTCCCGAGATATAGCAATCCTGAAACTTTTGATCGCGTGATGGCAGGCAACCGTTGATCTTGATCATCAATGATCTCGTTCCTCTAACACAGTCACTAGCCATGTCATTAACCTTCGAGTAGCTTTTCTAGCGAGATTATAACATATCCATCGATTTAGAACATGTGCATCTCGAGAACACTTTAGTAATCTGCCCCTTAATATATTTAAAGATGGCTGGTGTTTCCTTTACTCTTTAGGCTTCATCGAATGAGACACGTGGCGCCCACTCGTGATTTTGCAATCAACCCAAGCACCATCGCAGGATGGCGGGGAACAACTCAGATCAAATGGAAGTTGGTCAGCAATAGCGCAAATTTGATCCCCCGGATAGGACACGTGGCGCTCGTCAGTGATTTCACGATCCTTGAATTCCTAATCATGGGATGGCAGACACCATTGATATCTGCAGGAAATAGATCAATGACAACACAAAATCAACCCTTGCAAAATAAAACATTCATTAAAAGGAGAAATGGGCATTACTAGGCGGACGACAAATAAAAAAATTATATTTATAGAAGAAAAAAATAAAATTACAATTTGTTTTATAATTTCACTTTTAACTTTCAATGTATGTTCACTTATTAAGTTGTATTTTTTTACAATCACATTTTTATTTTAGATGTTTGTTTATAAAATATAAAGATGCATTAAAAATATATTATAAATATTTTTCTTTATATTATATAGTATTCATAACATTAAATTAACATAGAATAATTTCACAATATCACTTAGCCAATCAAGAAAAATTTAATCATTACTATGCAACATTATTCTCACATCAAACTAACAAATAAACATTGAAAACAGATTTATTTTTTTATATTATAACA
>VDFB02092960.1:0-10783 GCA_007258455.2 Sequoia sempervirens
CATGGAAAATAACACAATACACATTCATTAATCACATATTAAATCCATTTCATTATCCCAAAACCACATGCATTATATCAGTCATTCAGGAGGTCAAACAAGGTAATTAATACAGACACATAGAGATGTTAAGCTACAGGAATATAGGAATGTGCTACTACAAAATACTACCCCATTTTAGATAAAACCTTTAATCAAAGAGTTAAAACAACCATCAATAATAAGAGTAAGGGTATTAAAAATACATCATAATATTCAAATTATGAGCATATTTCGAAATTACTCAAAGATCGAGTTAGCCACTCTTTGCCTAGGATGCACAGTGCTAATCTAGTGGGAAAGTAAGACTTGGGAAGATATTAGCCGATACAGTAAAATCATTTCTTGGTTTGAGTTTACAACTGCACTTAAAAAATAAAATTATCCATTAGGGAACATGCAAAAAGAATGATGAATTGGCAATCATTAAGGCAAGAGAAAGGACAAAGTGTGCAAGAATATACACAGGAGTTTAGGAAGAGGAGCTTTAATTTTGGGTATTCCTTTATACATGCAAGAAACTTTGTTAAAGTATATAGGTGGATTATGTGAGAGTTTGAAACATACCATACTTATGTTTAATCCAACTAACATTGATGAAGTTAGTGTGCAAGCTATCCATTTGGAAACAAGCTCAAGGAATAGCCATGAAAATCTATTGATGGAATCCAGTAAGTAGAAAGGAAGCAAGAAAGGGAAAGAGAAATCACAACAAATAGCTACTATGTATAAGCAAATATGTATGATCAAAATGAAATAAACAAAATAAAAATAATGGAACTTTAAACTGAAGAAAAGCAAGTAATTTGAATTTAAATAAACAAACGAAGCTTCTTCAGAGTCGTTCCATCTTCCTCTATCTCTAGAGATTTATTTGAAGCCGCTGCTTTCAGATTGTATAAGCAAGGCTTCTCCAAATGGAAATCTACAGAATGAGTAATGCAAAATGATAGAGCTTCTCTATGCTATATGCTGGTGAAGTGAAAATACTGACACGGATATGCACAGGGGCTGTGGATTATGCACAAGGGCTGTGATTTGTGGATGCTATGATATGAAGTGGATATGCCATGATATGCTATGATTCTACACTATGCTTATGATACTAAAAGGCTGTAAATACTATGAAGGCTATGCTATTGCAATTTGGCTATAGTTTTTCTATTGAAAGCTTCTCTGTCATTGCAAAGACTCGACAGTCCTTTTTATAGCTTTTTGCAGGAAAAATCTTGGCTGGCAAAGATCAATGGCTGTGAGATTGTCTGGTAAGTTTGAATGGTGAGAGATGAAGAGGTTGAGAGGAAGATGGAGAATGTTGGGAGGTTGGAGAGGAAGATGGAAGCCTGTCTTCAACCCACGGGAACAATCTTGCACAGGAACAGAAAAATTTATTTTTCCTGTTTTGGCAGTTTGTTTCACAGTTGTTGAAGATAATCCCCAAATTTATTAAATAAATAAATTTATTTAATTTCATTTATGTGAGTTTGATTTTTGATTTTAGAACTATAGAAGATTTAATTAAATATTTGAGATATTTAATTGTGATGTGACTTTAGAAGAATTAATTAAATATTTTAGAATATTTAATTGTGAATGGATATTAGAAGAATATATTTAAAAGAGAAATATTTAATCTTTATTTGAATAAAATATCCAAGCCAAGATTAAATGATAATTAATATAAATAAATCGTAATGTTTATTTTAATTAATTAAGAAATGAATAAGAAAAGATGATTAAATAAACTTATTTATTTTAATCAAAATGAAAGAATGAACAATATAAATAAATTATTTAAATTTATTTATACGCAGCATTGACTCAGATTTTAATTAAATATTAAAATATTTAATTACTTCCTGCATTGTGATGTGACCATTTTAGGTGTATACATTTTTCCCCTTGAAGTGATGCCTTATGCATTGCTTCAAAGAATTTTGAAATTTTCCCCTAGATGTTGATCATCAATGTTGATAGGTATATGCCCCTCGAACGCATGAATCGCTAAGATTTTGATTTTTTTGAATTTTTTAGATTTTTTTTTGGAATTTTCGATTTTTATGATTTTGAAGATGTCGATTCATCATTTGAAAATTATGATGTGAAGAAAATGACTTAAAAAAGATGTGAGATGAAAAATTGATGACTAAATTGCCCCTACTGTGATAAAATGTGTTAAAATCCACCAATTTTGCCTTTAAATAGGTTTAAAATGTCATTTTCCATGTCATTTTCTCATTTTAACCTAGTAAAAATTGTAAATTTTGAGCTCTAGAGTGAGAAAGATGGCACTTCCAATTCAATCAAAGACTTAAGCTGAAGCGTGATTTGATGACATCGCAATGCACACAAGACTATGGGACCAACAAGATGTACCCCGCTAAACTCTCGCTTAGAAATTTTTTTTGTTTGGAGCATGTTTATCAATGTTTTGAGGTGAATTAGTGTGTGTTTTAGCACCCTTAATAATTTTATAGCTCATGAGGCTTTCCTCGAGCCCTATTTTCAGCACCTTGATCCTGTAGCGCCTATGATTAGATGTTGTTGTGACTGATTAATTTGTTCCCAAAGTTGTTGGAAAATAAATAACAACTAATAGATTTTCTTTTAAAGTTGTTAAAAACAAATAGGATTGATAAGTTTGCTTCTAAAGTTGTTAAAAACAAACAGATCGCTGATAAATCCGCTTCATGATGATGAAAACAAAGCCAGTTGATCGATATGTTTACTTAAGGTCATAAAAACAAACAGGACGTTGATAAATCTGCTTTTCATGATGATGAAAAACAAATAGTTGATTGATATGTTTGCTTCCAAGGTTGTTAAAAACAAATATGATTTTTCTTATTTTCTTTCCATGATGATGAAAAACAAACAGTTTGATTGATATTCAGATTTGATTGATAAGTCGTGATGATTTGATATTGATGTTGCTTTGTCATGATGATGTGTCAACAGGAGAGATTGAGTGTTTTACAGTCACGGGAAACATTCTCGAAGACATGGGGATTGATTCCACACTTGTTACAGTTAGATCGAGATGTGATCGAGGCCTGTGGATTGACTTCATTGCTTGACATGCCTGAGGTGAGCCTCAACAGAGCTTTATTGACAACACTCGCAAAGCAGTGGCATAGTGATACCAACACATTTCATTTACCAATCAGAGAGATTATAGTGACCCCTGAGGATGTATATCATATCTTGAGGATCCTAGTGATGGGAGAGATAGTGGTCTTTGATAGCCGAGAGGCTAGAGGAACTGATGCTTTGAGGAGGATTTTTAGAGATGATCAGATTGTTGGATATTTCATCCCATGGGGCGAGATGGCAGATTCATATCCACCCTTACCGTCTGTACTCACAGGTTTCATTGGAGGTGTTTTGTGCCCCAACCATAGGTCGAAGGGGTTCACAGTCAGGTGGGGTCATGTGCTGGAGAGTATTGTGATGCAGGGGACACGGTATGCATGGGGGACATGCATGCTTGCTCACTTGTATGATGAGTTACATCATATTGTATATGGTAGAGGCCGGAGTTTTGCTGTTGGCTGCTCATTATTACAGATATGGGCATGGGAGCACTTTTCCATTATGTTACCATTGACTCATGGATGATGACCTATCGGTCGATCGTATAGATGGGGATATGCTGATATTATTGCTCAGCCGAGACTGGGCAAACTAGATCATTGGCAGCGTCTCTTAGATGGTCTCGATACAGTATGCTAGCGGCCATATGTAGATTGTGAGGCATGGCCAGAGGATACGAGGGAGATGCCCTATGTCTGTATGTCCAGATACCTTATTGGCCGTACTTCGTGGATTATTGAGAGATTTCTTGCTGGACGAGTATGTCGGCAGTTCGGTTGGATTCAGGGTATGCCTATGGGTTCCTCTATTTATGCACGGTGACAACCAGAGATTGCAGTGTGGGGTCCATGGATTTCATATGAGGTAGCGGTGGTAGAGTTCACCAGTTTAGGAGTTGTGATGTGGGATTACCGAGTTGATGTCCTTGACACAGGGATGACACCAGAGTATAGTCAATATGTGTTAGAGCATCATGTACCACGTATGTTTGATCTTGATGAGCCTATTGCTCCAGTTGCTATGCAGAGACCACATAGAGGAGGTCAGAGACGACAGAGAGAGGCAGCGTCAGAGGGTGATGATTCAGAGGGAGGTGATGATGATGAGGAGAGTGGAGATAGTGATGATGAGTTGGAGGGAGATAGTGATGATGAGGAGAGTGGAGGAGATGATGGTGGGAGAGGTGGTAGAGGGGGTGATAGAGGTGGTGGTAGGGGTGGTAGGAGAGGTGGTGGGAGAGGTGGTAGGAGAGGTGGACCATAGATGAGACATACAGATCCATCACC
Source organism: Sequoia sempervirens (assembly GCA_007258455.2). NCBI lineage: Eukaryota > Viridiplantae > Streptophyta > Pinopsida > Cupressales > Cupressaceae > Sequoia > Sequoia sempervirens. The sequence continues at coordinate 4,419 of VDFB02092960.1, forward strand.
GTTAGTAGATCCAGTGGTGTCAGGTCAGATATCCTCTTTACAGAGTATAGTACAGAGCTTATAGAGTCAGCTAGCATAGGCACAGACCTTGATTACACAGCTTCAGGGATAGTTGACCTCAGTTACTACTGAGAGAGATACAGCTAGACAGCAGGGTGAGCAGGCCATTGCTTTGGCTGATAGTCTACAGAGAGTAGCAGCGAGTACCTTGCCTGGTGATATGATGAGAAAGGTGACCAGAGCCACCTGGGAGGCCGAGTTTTATAGAACCAGGTATCATGATGTAGTTCCACGTGAGCAGAGAGAGAGTTATACACAGTCGCGGTCTACTCATAGTCATTCTTGGACTACCAGCAGGGGTGTGACACAGCCATTACCTTCAAGAGGGCCATCGAGGATAGGTGGAGTAGGTCCATCAGGTGCGGGTGGTATAGGTCCCAGACCAACTCCATCAGAGGATAGCACTGCCTAGTGCATTGTACATGATGTTTTTGTGATACTTTGTTTAGAAATTTGTATACACCCTGAGATGATCTCATTTTTTATGATGTTATATCATGTATAGTTGACATCTTTGTACATTTTTACATTCATTTTTGAGATATATGAAATGCAACGATAATTTATAATGAGTGGTTCGATTTATATATGCATGATGTGTTATGATATGATTGTTTCTCATTTTTTATGGTTATGATGTATATGTATGCATGATTTATAAAATGAGTGAAATCTATTTGATGCATGATTATATAAATATGATGGATGATATAATTTATGAATGCTTATGAATGTTTTGATTATGATGTATACATTGTTTTTTTGATTTTCTAATGCAAATATATATGAAAAATGTCAAATATATATGTATACATTGTTTTTTTGATTTTCTAATGCAAATATATATGAAAAATGATGTTTGTTTGTGAATGTCAAAATGTACTCAGTCTTTTTATGAAACAATTGATACTTTGCCAGCTTTTAGGAAAATCTATAAATGCAAAATGCAGATTCTAACATAAATGCAATCTATACTAACCATCTAGGATATTTGTACAATATTGCCATTCTGGGAGCTTATTTGTGCCTTTTGTATCATCATAGAGCATTGAAATGTTGAAAACTAATACAAGCATCAAAGGGTATGTTAGCACCAGTGATGACCTGAGTATTGCTTTCATGATTTTTGATATAGCAAGATAATACAAGCATCTAGGTATAATTGAACCAAGATGACCTAAGTATTGTTTCATAAATATTACGAGTTTACCCATTTCCCATGCAAATTTTGAAATGTCATCAATGATACTTAGTAAAGCATGTCTCTACGAACCAATTTGCATAGTACTAATTTACTCACAAACATGACAAAAGAAAAATCATACTCTCTTCCTTTCTTTTCGAGTTCAATACATCATCGATTTGCTCCAGAGATATGATAGAAAATCAACCAACCATTCAAATCTTGTCTAAAATATTTCAAACATTATTCAGATTAAGATCATCCAAGTTGGTTATCATCATTGATGTTCTTGTTTCAATGTTTGTTTTGGATCATGTTGTTTTGATTTCAATTGGCATTGAATAAGCATGTTGTAGTTGATTTGATACGACAATGTTTGTTACATTTTGACAAACCGTCTTGTGTCCATTTGTGATGTTCGAAAAGCTCGTTGTCCCTCTCTTGTTCAGTCTATACTGCTGCCCCCAGTGAAAACACAACCTAAAGATTAAGGATATGTACAAATTTCATCAAGCCATGATGAAACATAAGGATTCCTGTTGTATGATACAGATATGAAAGATATGTATAGATGATAGATATGGACGGATGATGCCGAAAGTGAATGCAAGACATAAGCTAATAGATGGAGGAGCCCATTTTGATTACAAGTAGCGCCTGTTTGCCAGGTTTTCACCACTTGTTTTTATTGCACTTTTTCAAGATTTTTCTGATGTTTTGGATTTTTTTTAGGAATTTTTCTGATTTTTTTTTGAATTTTTTAAGGACTTTTTCTGATTTTTTTATTTTAGGACTTTTCCATTTTTGAATTTTTAGGACTTTTTCTGATTTTTTTGAATTTTTTCAGGACTTTGATGATTCAGACATAGAATTTCTTCAAATGAATGTTTTTGATTGGCTCTTCAAACAGGTCCCCTTCTGACGTGGATAATTGATATGCACCAGAACCATATGCTACAATAATGACAAATGGACCAAGCCAGTTGGGTTCAAATTTCCCTTTCTTTTCTCTGTCTTGCTGAATACGTGGATTTTCTCTCAAGACTAAGTCACCTACTTGAAATGTCTATGGTTTAACTCTGTGATTGTAGCTACGGGACATAACTTGTTGATAACCCTTCAAATGGTCAGTTGCATGTTGACGTCTTTCATCTAACAGTTCTAACTCTTGCAAACGAGATATTCTATAGTCTTCATCATTTATCAATCCCTTGAGTGAGACTCTAAGCGAAGGTATTTCTACCTCTAGTGGTAAGATCGCTTCTGCTCCATAGACCAAGGCATATGGTGTAGCTCCTGTTGGTGTGCGAATGCTCATTCTGTATGCCCACAAAGCTGGATTTAATTGGACATGCCAATCACGACTGGCATCATTTACTGTCTTCTTCAAGATCTTCAAGATTGTTTTGTTTGAAGCCTCCGCTTGACCATTACCTTGTGGATAATAAGGTGTAGAAAACCTGTGTTGGATGTGAAATCTTTCACAAAGTTCATCAACATCCTGATTCTTGAAAGGCCTCCCATTATCAGTAATGATAGAATTAGGAATTACATATCTACAAATGATGTAATTCAGGATGAAGGAAGAGATTTGTTTACTGGTCATAGTCATCAAAGGAACAGCTTCGATCCATTTTGTAAAATACTTCAGAGCTACATGATAATAAATTTATGCCCATTTGATGATGAAGGATGATTTTTTCCAACAAGATCTAATCCCCACTGAGAAAAAGGCCATGTCAAAGTGAAAGGTTGCAGTTCTTGTGCAGGTGCATGAATAAGATTCCCATGGATCTGGCATTTAGAACATTTCTTGACAAAAGTAAAAGATTCTTTCTCCATGGTAGGCCAACAATATCCCATTCTGACAAGTTTCTTGGCTAAGGTTAAACCACTCGAGTGAGTTCCACAAATACCACCATGAACCTCTTGTAAGGCTTTTTCAGACACGCTCATACCTAAGGAGTGTACCATCAAGACCACGCCTCAGAAGGATATCGAATGATCAAGGTATAATGAGACATCATGCATGGAAGTTCCTTTTTTGGTTTTGAGATAAGTCTGGAGGTAAGATGTTATCCTTTAAATAGGTATAAGTCTTGCCATATAAAGGTGAATCAGAACCGGTTAAATGACATATGACTTGGGTCTCAGGATTATCATAGGCGGGAGAAAACAATTGTTCCACCAAGAATTCATGCTTGGTTTGATCTTCTGATAGTTGTAATAAGGAAGCAATGGTAGCCATTGCATCTGCAACTTTATTATCAATCCTTGGGATTTGTGAAAACTTGATTGACACAAAATACTTTTTATAATCATCCACCATGTTCTTGTAAGGTAGCAACTTATCATCTTTAGTTTGATAATCATCATTAATTTGATTAATGACAAGTTGTGAATCACCGTAGACCCGAGCTCTATTAACTTTATTCCAAGGCTATCTTTATCCCTATGAGCAATGCCTTATATTCAGCTATGTTATTTGTGCAATGAAACATCAACCGATATGATTGTGGAATGGTATGTCCTTCAGGTGTGACAAAAAGAATCCCTGCCCCCGAGCCATGTTGTGTATAAGATCCATCAAAGTACAGTGTCCATGAGTTCTTAATTGTTGCTGTGAAGACATCTGCATCAGGAAACTCAATGTGCATTGGATTTTCTTCTTGTAAAGGTGCTTCAGCCAACTGATATGCAATAACCTGTCCTTTAATAGCTTTTTGATCTACATAGTGAATGTCAAACTCACTTAAGATCATAACCCATTTTGCAAGTCTCCCTGTTAAAGTAGCTTTGCTTAATAGGCATTTTAATGGATCAATCTTGGTTATCAACTTAACTGTATGAGCCAACATATAGTGTTGCAACTTTTGAGAAGCAAACACCACTGCAAGGCAAGCTTTTTCAATGAAAGTGTAGTTTAATTCATGACTTGTTAAAGTTCTGCTGATATAGTATATGGCCCTTTCTTTGCCTGTAGAATCCTCTTGTGCTAGTAATGCTCCCAAGGATACTTCTGTTGCTGAAATATAGAGTATGAGTGGCTCTCCTGGAATGGGTGGAATTAATACTGGTGGGTTCATAAGATACTGCTTGATCTGATTGAATGTTGCTTCACATTTGTCTTCCCATTTGAATGGGACATTTTTATGCAATAAATGTGTAAATGGTAAGCTTTTGTCTGCCAGTTGAGCTATAAACTGCCTAATGGATTGTAGTCGTCATTGCAATGATCGAAGCTGACTTATATTTCGTGGGGGCAGCATATCCATTATAGCTTGTACTTTTTATGGATCTACCTCTATGCCCTTTTCTGAAATAATGTATCGTAGGAGTTTTCCAGATGTAACGCCAAAGACACATTTCTTTGGATTGAGTTGAACATTGAACTTCTCCATTCTGACAAAGATTTTTGACAAGATTTCTAGATGTCCTTCTCGTGTGTGAGATTTGTCAAGGAGATCATCAACATAGTCTTCCATGAATGTGTGCATCATGTCATGAAAAATGGTTGTCATTGTTCTTTGATAAGTGGCTCCTACATTCTTTAACCCAAATGGCAATACATTCCAACAATAGGTACCCCAAGGGCATGTGAATGCTATTTTATCTTGATCCTCTGGTGCAATCTTTATCTGGTTGTATCCTGAAAAATCCATCCATTAATGAATACATTGCATGGCCAGCAATTAAATCAACAATCATGTCTATGTTGGGCAAAGGAAAGTCATCTTTAGGACAAGCTTTGTTCAAATCTCTGAAATCTGTACAAACTCTAATTCTTCCATCTGGCTTTGAAATAGGTACAATATTGGAAATCCATTCGGCATAGTCAATAGTCTGAATGAACCCAACATCTAAAAGCTTCTTTAATTCTTCTTTGACCAATAATGCAACATGTGGATGCATTTTTCTAAGCTTTTGCTTCACAGGTTTTGCCCCTGCGTTTATAGATAAATGATGCATTATCAGATTAGGATCTAACCCTGGCATATCAGCATATGACCAAGCAAAGTTAATTTGATTCTCCTTCAAGAACGCCATGAATTTTAGTACTTCTTCAACTGTTAATGACGCTGCAATTTGCAAGATTTTTGGCTGCTCTGTTGTACTTATGTTGATTGATTATGTTGGTTCGATCAAAATAGAAGGTCTTTCATGATAATTTTTGGGAAGAGTGTCAAGTTTCTCATCCTTTAGTGCCTCAAAAAAAATTTCACTGTTGGATTCGCTCTTTATTTTTCTCTTGTTGTGATCTATCACTGCCATTTTTTCGATTTTCACCGATAGATCCATCTTTTATTCATTTATTTTGTAGCTAAGAAAATTGACACCCTCCTTATCAAAATCGTGAGTATGAAATTCTTGGATGAAACAATTGTTTTCCTCATTAGAGGAACAAAGGAAATTTATAATGGCCTCATCATCATGAAATGTAGGGATGTGGATAGGTGTATCATTGTCCCAATCAATAAGTTCCGAATAAACTAAAGGCATAGGATCATTAGGTTGGGAAAGGTCTTGAGCCGTCAAAGTCATGATGTGGTTGTCATCTTCATGGTAGACAAGGTCTATGATGGTATTCTCCTGTTGATTGTCAATCTCGTTAAAATCTGATTCGTCCTCACTTGAGTCATGATCGCTTTGTAAAACATAATCAAGTGGAGGCCTTGAACCTTCTCCTTGTATGAGAATAGGTGCATATTTATGTATGGTATCAACTTGTTTGTCTCTCCAAAATTCATCATTATAAATGGTCTCCCATTCATATTCGTTAGAATCAGTATCTGAATTGTTTTGCAATTGGAAAATTGATTCATGGGGTTTATCTGAAATTGATCCTTCTTCATGAGTTTGTTGTGCTTGCTATAAAACTGACTCTTTTGTATCCTTACTATATCCCAATCTTGTTTTATCATTAGGATGTATTGAAATAGTTTGAATTGGTTCCACGATTCCTTCTCTTCTTTTTCCTATAGGACCATTTCCTTCATAGCCCATTTTCTGCATGATAGCGTACCCCTTACCATATTATTTTGTAGGTAACTTAATGTGCAAGACAGATTCATCTTCATCTTTGTATAGCCAACTTAGGATGTTCCTATCTTCAGCTTCTTCC
>VDFB02092961.1:0-31741 GCA_007258455.2 Sequoia sempervirens
TCTTGTAAGCCTATATGGCTATTTTGTATATATTTTTTATTTATATCAAAATATATTGATGTATTCCTACATGGGTATTTGGTTAATACAAATATTTATTATTGATGGTGTCCATATTTGCATTATAAATCCACACTTCAATATATATGAGTTATGTGTATTCTAGTGTATACTTTACAACTTACATGCATACTTTTCAAATTATGTGTTTTCATGCATATACCTTGTATTCATGCATATAGTTTTTATTACTACATATACTATGTATTCATGTGTATACTTCAAGGCTAATGTGTATTGGAATCTTGTGCTTCACTTATTCACATGTATGCTTCACTTATTCATGTGTATACTTATTAATTGGTTAGCCCTAACATCACTCATTTATGTCCTTCATGATTTGTCTTGAATATTTATTAATTGATGCTAAACAACTTTATTAGTTGATGCTAAACAACTTCAATATTTCCAAAAATGATTCACCAACGATTTACCATTTACTTATGTGCTAATTCAATATGGAATCCAAGGAAGAATTTAAATGGGATAAAGCTAGGAGAGAAGATAGATATTTATAGTGTAACCTATTGTACCTTCTTTATACAAACCTCTAATGGCTCTTGTATGCTTTGCTATTCTGTTTTCTACTTTTCATTTCCCATTTACATAGGTAGATCATCACTTCTCTCAATTTTTTTCCTTCTCTTCTTCTAGGTCCTCACCTCCGCTTGTGGTGTTCTAAAATAAGCTCTAGTTTATGGTGGGCACCTACTAAGATTCAAAGGAGTCATTAGTTTTCCCCTTAGTTGTATTGGGTGATTTTATTATTTCTTTTCTGGTTACAATGTATTTGATAGTTAATTTTGTGGAGATGGAACCTCTCATTCTTTGTAGTAGGACATTTTAGGTAGATTCCTCTTCAATAAAAGCTAGAGTTAATTGTTTCTTTTGTTTTCTTTTAAATACCCATTGGAGAGGGGTCAAGATACTTTTAAATGAAATATATGGTTGAGTATATGCATATGTTGTGAATTATTCTAGCGCCAAATCTACCTTTGTAATTAGCTACTTGGTTTAGAAACTTGGAGGTTTTCATTTTTACTACTTTTTTATCACCAAATGATATTATTTTTATTTCACTTACTTGGATTTGAGGCTTTTTTGGAGTGAAGTAAGACGTAGGATTGAAATGATCCTTCTCATATATGTCATCCTATTAATTACCCAAGGAAAAGTGACTTTGTTTGTCCACCATGGTCCAAATTCTTGCCCATATTTTCACCAATTAATTATTCTATATTCACTCCAACCTAGCTTCTTCAAAGAATGCATTTTTTAATTACAGGTGATATGCAATAAATGTTGCAAGAATGGAAAGATTGAAGGTGTTTTCATTGATGTAAACTTGTCAATTGGTTATCAATTTATTTTTGTTGTCATTAGTGTCATGGATATAGGTTATTGGTTGTATATGATGAGGATATTGAGAAAATTGTAATGAAGACATATTGCAAGTGTTTTAGTGATTGCTCCAGGTTTTGCTTTGAATTTTCTCCTATATTTGTATGGTTCATATATGTTGGTCTTGGTTGTTGGAAGCTACTATATCCTAATTTTTGGTTGTTGATTCATTGTACAGTGCGAGTTGTGTTCACCAGTTGTGAACTGTTGTTCTCTGTGTTTCTAGTTGAGGTTCGGGAGAAATTTTACTGGTCTGAATTTCTCTTTGATGGAGTCTTATGACTTGTGGTTCTAGAGTTGAGTTATTTTAATTATATTGTAGATAATTTTGGTATCTAGAAAGTTTGTTCCTAAGTGTTCTATGTGTTTTACACTGGTTTGGTCGATCTTGTGTGGAATACTACTTTTGAAGTTGATGAAGTGTGTTGGATCTATTTGGGTCCCGATGAAGCATGTGTTTGGGTCACTATCATTCTAATTCCACCCTAGAATGTTTTGGCGCCGACCTAATTTGAATTTGAATTTGAATTTGGATGGCCAACTTTGGATATGTTTCAAAGTTGAAGATGTTATAAATACAAGATGAGTTAGTGGTGAAGGATATACAAGAGTGAAAAAGAGAGAAGTGAAAAGAAAAAGAGCAGATAGATGTGAAAGTGATGCTATCTCGTGAGTGTATGTAATACGAGTGTGGCAGATCAGTGCAAAGCCTTGATGTTGAGTTTTTGGAAGTAGTGACCTAAAGGTGAAATTTATCGTTCATGCATGTTTGCGAGTGATTGTGGTGGAATCCTTTGTTGCATTGAGACTGTCTTCTCTTTGTAACAAGTCTTTTATAATTCCCAACCAAGGAACCCCAAAGGATAACACAACCATTCTACAATAATGATTTTTTTTTTTAAAGAAGTAACAAAGGAAATGAATATCATATCAAAACATAATAATCTAATCCTAGGTCCTCTAAGGTTCCATGACTACGCTACTAACACATCTACTAAACAAGGGCTAGAATCATTACATTAATCATGATTTATCTATCAATCAATAGTTCATTTTAAATGACCACATTAAATGATTCTACAATATGAATTTCCATAACATGTCATCAAATAAACATCATTAAAGATCATTTATAAATAACTAGCAAATATATATACAAATTTCATTATATGAGAGTACATCAAAGTCTATTACATCATTACATTATTTACAATAATGCTCCCCTGAATACAATTGGGAAGAATACGCCAAATTACAATAAATGGTACAATTGATATACAAGTCCAATACAAATACATGAAATACTTTCTCCTCAAACTTGAACATGAACTGGGATCCGCTACACAAGGTACAACCTCCACACACACAAACATGCATCAAGGAAACCAAATGGAGGAAAAAGAACCAACCTCCTAACCATGTGGAACCATAACATCCACCCCCCATGCAAGGAGATAACACATTGTCCCACTACATACAAATAACAATCAAGAAGGAAAAAGGATAACATAAACAAGGATATACGAGACTCCAACACAACACTGCAACAAAGTTAGTCTCACATACTACACGAACATCGCTACTAGAGGCATTCACAAAAAAAAGGGGAAAACAAAACTAGGGAATGTTAGATTGCAATAGGGAAGAGTGTCATCGCGTGGTCATGGCATGGGTTGTTCTGACAGTCTCTCACTAGAAATTTGCCCCCATCTATGGTTGTCTTGATTATTTCTCATTAGACACCGGCCCCATAGGGTGACACATGCGGAAAAAACATTCCTTTCATGAGGAAAAGGAAGTTGATCTTCCCAACCAGGCCTTCTTAACCCATCCTTAGATTAAATGAGGACTACATGCATGGGTGAGGCATCCATTATCTTGTTTAATGTGAAATCTACCCATCCCCATAATTCATTTTTTAGGTTATCACTGGATTAACAAACTCTCCAATGGGTTGTCCTGACAGTCTCTCACTAGACGTCGGCCCCCATTGAGAGCCACTCCCCCTACTTGCAACTAGTAAACCCTACAAACAAGAAAGACATTTACCTTCTTGCACACTTAACCTAACCACATGAATCCCACACATAGAGCAAGGCATTGACCATCTCGCTCACATATTCTAATCACAAGAAAGTATACCCAGTGCAAGGAATAGACCCTCTTGCACACATCTCAAACAATTTTACCGACCACTTCCATGCAAAAAAAACATAAGACTCAAATAAACAAAATGCTCCCTTCTAAGCCTCTAGAATCCAACCTTAACCATTTTACACAAATGACTCCCACTTTAAACCATTTCCAATAATCAAACATAATCTTCAATACAAATAATCACTCAAACAAATCTTCAATACAAATAATCACTCAAACAATACAACCATGAAATAGACATAATTTTGCATTTCATATTACTCATCATCTTAAGCACTGAAATCACTCAATTGGGTCGTTTACTACAATACTATTTCTTATAAATAACTATTTACATAGAGAGTTTACAAATCAACCATTAATAATTATGACAAAAATCAACATGCATTAATTAATAAAATATAGTCCAATTCATTTATCTAAACATATCCTTTAATTATATAAATGAATCAATTCAACCTACTCAGTTACCCAATTTACTTATCAAACATGATCAATAATTCACATGGGAAAAATTATTTCTTTTACTATACCCATAACATATATATACATAAATTTATATACTCCACTATATACTATATATATACTCTCTCTTTCATATATATATATATATATATGTATATATATATATATATGTATATATATATACCATACACTATATCTATATAAACACACACACACATATATATATATACATAAATTTATGTAATTATTAATTAAAATGTAAATTTCAATACAATCTTTCAAATTAAACATGGAAACACATATATAAATACATAGATACAATCTTTCAAATTATTTATTATTTATCAAATTTTAACATAATGTAAAATCAGCAAATACAAAACATAAGATATCAACATAAAATGGATACATCGAGTTCTATGGTGAAACAAATGTAAATCTAATTGAAAATATCAAATGCTAAAGTATGATCTTCCAAATGAGTTTGAAATATTTAGCATGAGAAATATATACAAGGAGAAATTCATAACCTACAACAATCAAATGAAACAATACATTACCAAACTTCAAATTGCAAGCATGTAAAATTGATAGCATAACATGACGAATCACTGTACACAACAAACATGAGAAATCACCACTAAGCTCAACAAAGGCAACAAGAGCACATGAATTATCTGTGGCAAGCATCCTAGGTAGCGAACCAAAAAGGGAAGATATCATCAAGGTCTTTTATATTGTAAATTTCATCAATATAAAGCCAACAAATGTAGTGAATAGAAAAAATCTCCTACTCCCAACTTATTCAATTCATACATCAAATACCAAATGTACAGAATAACCCACAAATACCAAACAAAATCATTAAAATGTAAATCACAAAAAAAGTATCAATGATGAACTATAACCATCAAATTTTCAAACATACATATATGCATCGGTTCCAAACTTAACATACATGCATCAAATACCAAGTAAAATGTGAATGTGAAATAATGCCTCCACATAAATCACAAGAAATAGAAATCACTGAATGCAATGTTTACTAAAAGGAAAATTTACCCTGATGCATGGATAAGGCAATAAATCGATAGGGTTGAATTCACTATGCAAGGTATCAAAGCCAGGTGAATACTAAACTCCTCGAAATTGATATGCAATACAATGAATCACATTTCATAAGATGAAATCTCCTTATATGTATCAAATGCCAAAAATTAAGCACATAAATACTCAATGAAAATGAAAACATGCAAGAGAAGAAATCACATTTAAGAGTATCAAAATAGATGGATAAAAAAACACAAGGCATAGTTCATATGCACTACAAAATAGTGTATCCATAGGGGAGAGAGATGAATCATAGTTTAGCATCCAATATATATATATAGTAGGACAATGAAATCATAGCATACAACAACCTTAAAGAATAAACCAAACACTAAGTCACCTCATGTAGTGATCCCACAAGGTAATATAAGGCAGCGACAATGCACTAGGGAGAATAAGGCACACAGGGAGGAGGCATGTAGTTGTTTAGATGAAGGCCTCAAGGAAATTCGCTTCCAAAATGAGGATAGTTGAACATGCATAATATGCATTTTCTAAAGAGGCTTTAAAAGAGGCTTTCAAATAAATGCAATGGGTTGGAGTGAAGATAAATTATGTTGTTTGCTCCAGGAACAAATATGCATATTGAATGAGATTGCTAACAATATTTCCCTTGTAGATATGGAAGCAAGGATCGACAACAAAATGCACACAATTGGATTTATTAAAACACTCAAGAAATCAATCAACAAATGCAATAAATGTTTTCGCAAGAGTTGCAATGATTACAAGATATGCATAAAATGCATTTGCACTAAGATTATAAACATGATTAAATTATTAAACAATCAAAACAATAGCACTATTGAAAGAAGAATGAAAAACTCATCTATAGATTCGTTTCCTCAAATTGATTTGAAACAATACCTTTCCTTTGCCTATCCTTCTATGTTCCTTCCTTTTGAGAATCAAAAATGGAATGCAATTTTTTTACAGAAATTTCCTTGCAGACAAAATTACTTCCCTTCCCTCGGAAAACAAAATGAAGAATCCCCAAAAATGAAAAATATTAACAAAAAGGAAGTTGTTCGCTTTCAAAACCCAAAAATGCAAAGAAATCTCTCAAAATCCCCCAAAAGCATAAAGTTTCTTTTTTGACAACCTGATCAAAGTTGTGCATGAACTTGCATGAAAAAACTTCCTATCTTTTTTCTATTATTTTACTATTTGTTTATTATAATGATCCATTCTAATTATGTTTTATTTTATTTTATTTTAATATTACACTACACACTTAATTTATTATAAACTATAATATTAATAAATATATTTATATTTACTCATCATAGTACCTTTTACATAATAACTTATTTTAATGCATTAAATAATCAAAAACACCATTTATCAAAAAAATTTAAATTAAACAAACCAAAAGTCAAACAATTACTTGAACCCTAACCCGAGTTGAAAACAAGACCACAACCAATCATCAACCAACCATAGTGACACACCAACAAGGTACAAGACTAGATACTCATCCTCCTTGAGAATGATGTCTAGAGTAGGGGACTAGGTGCTATCTCCAAACAACTATTCCATTGGGTTTAAGGCACACTCAAACCTGCCAATTCAATTGGATTGTATGCCTAGTACCTACAACTTGTAGCACACAACACGATCGGGCATATATGTATACATATAATCAAGCACTTTGTGAAAGGGAATTGCAGTGTCGTAGGGTACTCACAAGTGAGTGATGTGATACTGTCCCTTTCACTCAATCACATTAGAAGAAAACATCCACTAATCAAATCAACTCGTAAACAATTAGCTACATAGCAATCAGAATGATAATCACATAATGTTGATTAGTCCTCATAGTATACAACATCAATGCTTAACATCATAAACACATACCTTTAAGTATCCCCATTATTTTACCTTCATCTCTGAGTTCCAAATACAACTACCTACACATCCACAGTGAAAATGGAAGGGCACTACATCCTCCCCCCTAAAACTTGACTTAATCATGAAAGTCACAAACTAGGGTGGAAACATAACATATTAATACCAACATGAAAGTTGATTCATTACATCTGAATGCTACACTTCCATAAGACACAACATAATTATGCACACAAAGCACACATTTTCACTAAATATCCATCATTTACAGACAAGAAATTCTACTTTATTCATTTTACAACACTAATTCTCATAACACATTCAACAAAAGACCATGATTTTACACCTTTTAGAAGCATGGACACACAATTTATCATTTCATAAGTACTATATTCATTATTTAGCATACATTCTTCACATACACACAAATTCACATCACCGGGAGTCACATCACAAGGCTACACAAGGGTCCATAATGCATTCCCGATAGAAAGAATATTAGTGCATTGCACACTACACCAAGGGTCCTATCCTTTCCATCAATATTTTGCACCATTGGAAAAACACCACCAAAGGATAAGTCTAAGGTTGTTAGGTGAGGATGGAAAAAGGGGAAAACGTAATCTCAAGAGTACAAGAAACTAGGAAAAATGGTACAATTGATATACAAAACCAATTCAGATACACAAAAGACTGTCTCCTCGAACTAGAACATGAACTGGTATCCACTACACAAGGTACAACCTCCTCACACATGAACATGCAACAACAAAACCCAATGGAGGAAAAAACATCAACCTCTTGACCATGTGGAACCCTAAGGTCCACCCCTCGTGCTAGGAGATAACACAAGGTCCCACTACATACAAACAACAATCAAGACGACAAAAGGCTAACATAAAAAATGCTATACGAGACTCCAACACAACATTGCAACAACATTAGCCTCACATACAATATGAACATCACTTCTAGAGGAATTCACACAAAATAAAGGGAAAACAAAACTAGGGAATGCTAGACTACAATAGGGAAGAGTGTTATCACATGGTCCTAGCATGGTTTTTCCTAACAGTCTCTCACTAGATGTCAACCTCCATCTATGGTTGTCCTGATAGTCTCTCACTAGACACCGGCCCCATAGGGTGACACATGCGAAACCAACATTCCTTTCGTGAGGACAAGGAAGTTGATCTTTCCAACTAGGCCTTCTCAACCCATCCTTAGCCTAAATGATCACTACAAGCATGGGTGAGGCATCCATTATATTTTTTAATGTGAAATATACCCATCCCCCTAATTCATTTTTAGGTTATCACTGGATTAAGAAACTCTCCAATGGGTTGTCTTGACAGTCTCTCACTAGATGTCTGCCTCGATTGAGAGCCACTCCCCCTACTTGCAACTAGTAAACCCTACAAACAATCAAGGTATTTACCTTCTTGCACACTTAACCTAACCACATGAGTTCCACACATAGAGAAAGGCATTGACCATCTTGCTCACATATTCCAATCACAAGAAAGAATACATAGTGCAAGGCATAAACCCTCTTGCACACATCTCAAACACATTACCAACCACTTCCATTTGAAACAAACATAAGATTCAAATAAATAGAATACTCCCTCCTAAGCCTTTGGAAGCCAACCTTAACCACTTTGCACAAATGACTCCCACTTTAAACCATTTCCAAAATCATTCCAATTTCCAATAATCAAACACAATCTTCAATGCAAACAATCACTCAAACAATACAACCATGAAATATAAATCATTTTTCATTTCGTATTACTCATCATCTTAACCACTAAAATCACTCAATCTGGTCATTTACTACAATAACGTTTATTCTAAATAACTATTTACATAGAGAGTTTACAAATCAACCATTAATAATTATAACGGAAATCAACATGCATTAATTAACAAAAGATAGTCTAATTCATTTATCTAAGCATATCCTTTAATTATATAAATGAATCAATTCAACTTACTTAGTTACCAAATTTACTTATCAAACATGATCAATAATTGACATGGGAAAAATTATTTCTCTTACTATACCCATAACATATATATACATATATATATACATACATACATACATACATACATATATATATATATATCTATGTGTGTGTATGTATATATATATACATACATATATATATACATATATCTATACATATATATAAATATATACATATATCTATATACACATATATATACATACATATATATAATTATTAATTAAAATGCAAATTTCAATACAATCTTTGAAATTAAACATGGCAACACATATATAAATACATAGATACACACAAACACACACACACACACATACACACACATATATATAATGTAAAATGAACGAATACCAAACATGAGATATTAACATAAAATGGATACTTCGAGTTCTATGGTGAAACAAATGTAAATCTAATTGCAAATATCAAATGCCAAAGTATGATCTTCCAAATGAGTTTGAAATATTCAGCACAGGAAATATACATTACCAAAAATTCACAGCATAACATGAGGAATCTCTATACACAAAAAACATGAGAAATCACCCCTAAGCGCAACAAAGGAAACAAGGGTGGATGGATTATCTATAGAAAGCATCCCAGGCAACAAACCAAAAATGGAAAATATCATCAAGGTCTTTTATATTGTAAATTTCATCAATCCAAAGCCAACAAATGCAGTGAATAGACAAAATCACCCACCCCCCAACTTATTCAATTCATACATCAAATACCAAATGTACAGAATAACCCACGAATACCAAACAAAATGAATAAAATGTAAATCACAAAACAAGTATCAATCACATCAAAAGACAACACCCAATAATTAAATCATCTCATAAACAATTAGCTACATAGCAATCGGAATGATAATCATATAATGTTGATTATTCCTCATAATATACATCACTGCTTAACATCATAAACACATACCTTTAAGTATCCCTATTATTTTACCTTCATCTCCACATTCCAAAGCTAACTACTTGCAATCCATGGTGAAAATGGAGGGGCACTACATCTTCGTTTTCTTCTTTGTATCTCTGTAGCAGTGAGCCCTCCTAGTTGTTAGCCCCGTTGGATAGTGAGTCCTTATTTTGGTAGTGAGGTTTTTTCACAAGAAGTGAGCTTCTTGCAATTAGTTTTGATATTCTCTATAGTGTGAGTTAATCCTCACCGTCATTTTTCCCTTATTGGGTTTTCCATGTAAATATGGTGTTATTGTGTTTATGTGATGGTTTTTACTTTCTGCACTAGTGTTCATTGTTTAAGTTGTGTTAAGAATTAGTTCTGATGAATGAATAAAAGATTAAATATGTGACAACTAATTCACCCTCCCTCTCAATTTTCTTGTTCAACAATTGGTATCAGAGTGTGGTTCTTGGGTGAAGAGCTTAACAACTTGAGTAAGGTCCTAGATAGCTGGCAAGATGACTTATGATTATTCAAGATTCTATGGAACTAACTATGCTATCTAAAAAATATTGATGGAAGAATATATGGAGTATCATGGATATGATGTGGAGAAAGCTTATAAGAATATTTACACTCCTCTTGCTAATGGTTTGAGCATGGTTGATGAGATCAAAGCACATGAAGCGAACAATAAGGAAAATTACATTTTGAAGAATAGTCTAGTACATTATGAGTTGATTAAGGTTCAAAATATGAAGACTACTAAGGAATTCTAGGATTCTTTGGAAAGAGTGCATGAAGGTGATGAATGAGTCAAAGAAGTTAAATTACAAAATATGGAGAGACATTTTGAGCTTCTACATATGTCTGAAGTTGAGAATGTTAAAGCTTATGTACAAAGATTAGATGAGATAGTGGTCGGAATGCGAGGACTTGGTGCTACTATAGATGACAACAAAATTGTAAAGAAAATTCTTAGAACTCTCCCTGATGCTTACAGTGAGAAGGTGATGCAGAGCCAAGGTGAAGATTAATCACAACAATGCTAATGCCAATTCAAAAAAAATGAGCTCTTCTTTCCAATACCTTAAGCCTACCAGGCATCAACTCACCCTCAAGGGTCTCAACCCTTCAAACTTGCAAACAAACAAAAATATCCACCAAGGCCCTTGCAAATCCTTCAACATGCATCTAGTGACAAGTTAGATCACTTGAAAACATTCTTCAACTTAGATTCATTGTAAACACCAAAACACACCAATCTGACCATGTTTCCCTAGAAGTAGTGGGAAGCCAATTTTTGAGTCTTTTCACACAAGTTGTCCAAAACACTTGCCAAAATGGGGGTGGATTAAGATACCCATTTCCTTGCTACACAACATATTTCAAATCCAATGGTGGCTTCTTCAGACCAACATTGACTTTCAATAGACCCCCATGAGATAGGCTACACAATTAGGCCTGTTTTACAAACAAAGTGCCTTCTAAACACCTACCCTCTATAAAAATCCTTCAAAAAGTCAAAATCTATGTGTCAAAACTTCAAATTATCCAATTTTTTTGTGGCTACAAGGCTTCTACACAACTGAACCATTAAACCTTCCTCTTATATGCAAGAACCTAGGGTTTTCTTATTTTTCACAATAACAGGCTACTAACCATCAACCAAAGCATCACACATTCATACTAGGATCTGTATAGACCTTCTACACCTTCACACATCCAATTACAACACTAGTTTGCAAAAGCATTACTCAAACCCTCTATTTTCTCATATTTTTCCTTACACAAACAACAACAATAGTGCAACTTCATTATTTCCTTTTTAACACCAAACCACAAGATCCTACATGTTGTACAAACTAATTACACACTTTTCATAGTTAGTACAGTCATGTGAGGGCCCTTATTCCATGGTCCTTATCACCAAAACCCCAAAAATAGGGTATCTCAGTTAGTCATCAGAAAATGGTGATTTCTAATTCAAAACGCCTTCTAAAACCTATCAAACTTGAATGAAAGAAATTTAATACAAGCCACAACAAGAATTAAGTGTTCACATTGTAGAATGAGACTATATAGATACGTACAGGTCTGTGGAAATGAAGAAAACTCAAAAAATTGAAGTAAACTGTAGTGTATTATCATTGTCAATGTTTCAAAAATGCTTTAGCCAACATTACAAGATGAAGTTTCATGCCTTTTTAAAGGATTTCTCCTTACAACCAATGACCAACTGTTTTCACAACCGAATCTTAAACTCCTAATGACCATTAAAGGCCATATTACATATCTCTATTAACAATTGTTTTGAATTTTGCTTGCACCTTTTCACTATTAGACTCTCCTAGACATTTGAAACCTTTCTAATGGTCTATTTAGACCTTATTAAGAGTAAAAAAAAAACCTCAACATACCAACATTTACCAACTGACCTCCCCACTTACCATCAAACAATCACAAAATGAGGGTGAGGTGTGGGTGCTCCTGCACCATACACCCCCCCTAAAAGAAACTCAGGCCTCATGAGTTGGTGTAGATACCATTGTCCCCATGCTTCATGAAGGCTCCATGGGTTTATCAATCCACTCCACTAGTTTATGTACACTTATGGTGTAATATTCCTTGTGTTTTGAACACTTTGAAATGTGTATCCATGTGCATGCATTCCTTCCCCTATTCTCAGACCTGCAAACATCCTTTTATCTTTTCCCTGACCAAGATGAGATTGTTTATTGTGTTTTGCACCTGCATACAAACAAGTGTTAGTTATAGACACCTAAATTTGGACAATTAATTTATCCAAATTTATCCCCTTTCGTCTAAGCATCCCCTTATTTGCATTGATTAAGTAATATCACTATTATTTAATTAATATCCTTAGTTCTGCCAAATCCCTAAGGTATTTAATTAATGAATAAATACCTTATCTCTTTAATCCTCCTTTTCATCAAATGAATTAAATAAATATGACATTTATTTAATTCCTCATATGTCACATCCCTTTCTTAATCCTAATTATTCTCCAAATCTCATCATTAGGGATGTGCACATGCCTAATCCTTGATTAGGATGTGTCACATCCTCCAACTTTTGCAAGTTGGCCTCTAATCTCTCTTAGCCCTAACCCTCCTCTAATCCTTCATTAACTAGCCTAATCAACCTCTCAAAGAATTTTTAATTCCTTTTATCCTTCTAAGGAATATTAAATTCATTTTTCTCTTTCCCATGTGATTTTTGACTTGTCACATCAAGCCACATGTGAACTCTTCCTAATCTCCCACTTTCCTCTAATCTGTCATTAATTTGTCTAATCAAGTACTTGCACAACCCTAATCACTTAGTTAGGTTAACTTAATCCCCGTATCATTTATGGAATGTGTCCTAAGTCAACCTTCTTAAAGGTTTTCTCCTTTTGGAAAAGGCATTCCATTCCCCATGTGGATTTTTAATTCACATTTAATTCCCCTATGCATTCCTTGGAATTTAAAATTACTTTTCTCATCCCCATGAGGATATTTGAGGAATTTCTAATTGCTCACATGTCCTCTCACCCACATGGGGAAAAGAACCTCCTTTATGAGGAGATCTTGTCCCAATCCCAAGGTACTATGTACTAGCTCCATGTCATGTACTCTCCTTCCAACTCATACACACATCATCTCTTACAAGCCACTTCACATGCCACATGTCAAAATGTGAGGGCTTGTGAGTTCTCAAATCACCTTAGCCCTACATCTTGATCTTGGTGGCTCAATTTAACTGTCCATTTCCCTAGAGAGTCCAAAATTCTCTATAAATACCCCCTCTTTTCTCTCATTTTGGAAGAGATCATTTATGCTAGCCAAACTCTTGCAAAATTTTCTCTTGAGCCATACTTAGCCAAATTTTCATACTTGCATCCATTTTCACTCATTTTCCATCCTCATCTCATATCATAGCTTGCATCTCTTACCACCAAAGGAGCATACAACATCAAAGATTGAAGGGCCAACCAAAGGATTGATTCAAGACAAGGTGACTCCACTCTATTTGTTGTTTTTACTTTGTTTTGAATCCAACTAGGCTAATCTTGAGGTGTAGGGTGTTCATAGTTGTTATTTGCACTCTTTTGTTTGTTTCTCATTTTCTAACAAGTATTTTTGCCCTATCACATTTTTGGCATGCTCGGTGGGACCCACAAACAGGTATGTATATTTCATGTTTGCTATTTTTTCACGTTTTGCAGGTGCAGGTTGCAGAGGGGTGAACCCGACCTATAGAGTGGCGGACCTGACCTTCCAAGGGAAGACCCGACTATCCAGGGGTGGACCCGACCTCGAGGGGCAGACCTGACCTGATAGGCAGGCGAACTTGACATCCTAGGGCAGACTTGCCCTCCACAGACTCCAGAAGTTTATTTTTGCAGACTTTTCACAGAGGGGCAGACCTGCCCTCCAGACAGGTAGACCTGACCTGCAGAGAGGCGGACTTGCCCTCTAGACAGGCGGACCTACCCTCTAGATAGGTGGACCTGACCTAGACAACTTTTTCCAGAAGGTGAAATTTTAGTTTTTAGCACTCATTTTGGTTGTTTTAAGTGTTTCTAACTACCTAACATGTCTTGTTTGAGTCTGTGCAAGCATCTAATTGACATTTCACAAGGAACAAGGACAAGATTCACTAGCAATTTTTCTTGCAGGGTTAGTTACTTATCAACCAATACTTGTTGTTTTGCATAACTTAGGCACATGGTTTAACTAGGGGTGTCAATGAATTTTGTTTTTCATGCTTGTGGGTGAGCTATTTGACATATCCAATCCTCTTGCACCATTTGGCGATCCTGGGTGATGAGAAATCATAGCTTACCAAGTACTATTGAGTCACCCTCTTTATCTTTTTCTTAGCAGGACTTGCTTAGGGATTTCATCACCCCAAGGGATGATTCCAACCACACATACCGGTGGGGTATATAAAGGAGGGAGAGCGAAAGCTATACCTCAATCCAACGACATTGTAATTGGTGAAGCGTCGGGGACTTAGGATAACGTAAAGAGTTGGTCTGAGCCTCTAGTATCTCGCTAAGGTTACCGACTCATGCTTGTAATGGGTTGGTGCTCACGGTTTTGGGCCTAACATACCGAGTGTATATCGAGGACTCCTTAGCAACCATGTTCATCCTATAATAGAAGACTTTGTCAGCCATACCCCTTTCTACTAATCTTAGGATTGTGTTGTCTGAATTGTGCAAAACCAATAATTTTTTGTCTAGCCATATCCTTTTGATTGATGTTTGTTGTGTTTTGGGTCCTTTTCCTTAGTCATCTTTTCAAAAGTCAAGGCTAAACCTCCTAGCAAGTGGACCTGCCCTTCCAACAGGTGGACCTACCCTCCGGGGGCGGACTTGACCCATCCAGGGGCGAACCTGACTTGTAAACCAATCCTTTGGAGCTTGTTTTAGCCATTTTTCACCAACTCTTGCTCCATAGGTGGACCTGCCCTCCCGACAGGTGGACCTGACCTCCAGGGGTGGACTTGACCCATCCATGGGCAGACCTGACCCTTCACTAGTCAGTTTTATCATCCATTTCATCATTATAGACACTTGTTTCATCGTTTGACGTGCTCATTTCACCATTTTGATCACTGGTTTCCCCATTTTGAGTAAACATTCATCTATTTCAAACCTTCATATATCATCTTGAAATCTTGTTCTGCCATTTTGATCATTCATTTACTCGTTCTGAATGAATTTTCATCTATTTCACATCTTGTTTCATCATTCCAAACTCTCATTTAGTCATTCCAATCATTCATTTACTCGTTCCCAGTAAATGTTCATCTATTTTGAACCTTCGTCTATCATCTTGAACTCTCGTTCTGCCATTTCGATCATTCATGTACTCATTCTGAGTGAATGTTCATCTATTTTACACCCTATTTCATCATTCGTTTACTCATTCCAAGTAAACGTTCACCCATTTCAAACCTTTGTCTATTGTCTTTAACTCTCGTTCTGCCATTTTGATCTTTCATTTACTCGTTCCAAGTGAATGTTCACCTATTTCACATCCTATTTCATCATTCCAAACTCCCGTTCAGTCGTTCGGATCATTTGTTTACTCATTCTGAGTAAACGTTTATCCATTTCAAACCTCCTATCATTTTGAACTCCTATTTCGCCATCTTGACCATTCGTTTACTCGTTCCAAGTAAAAATTCATCCATTCTGAACCTCTATCTCCTCGTTCTGAGAGTCATTTGTCCATTTCAGGTCATCGTTGACTTGTTCCAAGTAAACATCCATCCATTCTAAACCTCCCTCTCATCGTTTCAAGAGCTGTTCACCTATCTTGATCATCTGTTTACTCGTTTTGAGTAAACATTCATCCATTCTGAACCTCTATCTCCTCATTTCAAGAGTCGTTCACCCGTTTCGAGTCATTGTTTACTCATTTCGAGTAAGCATCTGTCCATTCTGAACCTCCCTCTCATCATTTCAAGAGTCATTCACCCATTTCGAATCATTGTTTACTCGTTCTAAGTAAACATTCATCCATTTTGAACCTCTATCTTCTCATTCTGAGAGTCCTTCGTCCATTCTGAGTCACTGTTTACTCGTTCTAATTACTCATTCATTCGTTTTGAGCACTCGTTCACTCGGTTTGAGTACTCGTTCATCTATTTCAAATCTTCCTACCCTTGTTCCAAGAGTCATTTATCTGTTTCGAGCACTCATCCATCCATTACGGCATCCATCTCCCTGGTTTTATTAACCCAGCGGCTATTTTTGACCATTTTTACCCTAGGCCGGACTTGCCCTTGGATGTGGGACCTACCCACATGCGTGACCTGCCCCATGCCGCGGTGAACCTACCGCTTGCATGGGATATTCATAGCGGACACATACTGGCAGTGGACACCTTATCTGGGGGCATGCCACCCTACATCGCGGACACCGCCCGCCTACCGCAGTCGACACCGCCTGCACCAGGACACGCCCATAAGCGGACACGCCTCCTGGTGAGGGCCTGTGCCCCTTGCCGCAGTAGGACCTGCCTGACCCGAACCTGCCCCATTGGATAGGCGAACCTGCCCTATAGGCGAACCTTCCCACTTGGGCAGGCAGACCTGACCTCATCAAGGGGCGGACCCACCCTTCAGACAACATTATCCACCCTTCGTTCAGTCGTTTCGAGCACCCATTTTCCCGCCATCAACACTTTTCTGAAAGTCATTGTTTCATCACCAAAATCACATAAGTTCTACTTGGAACATCATTAAAGTCCATATCCTTCAACAAATCATCCATCCCAATCACCTAGACCTCATTTTGAGAAGTTTTGATTTTTATGCCGAAACTTCTGAAGGCCATAACTTTTGACTCGGGTGTCCGTTTGAGTTGAAATTTTACGAGTGGTTGTGTTATGAGGTGGCATGTGGATTCCCAACCAACCTTGGGTGGTTCCACCCTGTTTTGCCACATATTCGAGGCCTCAAACTTTCATCTTGACCCTCAAAATTGAAATTTAGTGTTTTTTTTTTAGTTTTTGAAAAATAATTTTCATTAATAACTTAAAATGCATGACTCAAATTTGGGATGTTAGTTGGAAATTCATCCTATCTTAGTTTTGGGTATCTTTTGGGAAAAAAATGGACTCTCAAAAGTATGCTCGTGAAATTTCCTAAAATGGCAAAATTTGATAATTTTTGAAAATTGCCAAATCTAGAAAGATCTGATTGTCAACACCTTACATCCTTTAAACCCCAGAACTTGGTGTAGAATCAATCCCATCACATCCTCCAATCATTCTTGGCTTCAATACAATCCTAATCTGAGCTTTAATCTAATAACAATCTGAGATTATCCAAAACCCTAATCTGAGCTTTAATCCATCTATAGTCAAAATCTTTGGATATCGAAATAAATCTTAAGATCCCTCCCTCCATATTCTTCAATTTCATCCTATTCAACCTTTTGTCCATTCCACAAGTCAACCTCCTAATCTGAGCATTCGTTCATTCATTTCGATCAATCATTTACTCGTTTCAACCTTTCATCCATCCATTCCGAACATTCGTTCCCTCTCTTTCGATCATTCTGAGTAAACGTTCATCCATTTCAAACCTCCTTCCATCATTTTGAATTCTCGTTCTATCATTCCGATCATTCGTTTCCTCGTTCTGAGTAAATATTCATCAATTTAAAACCTCCTTCTATCATTTCGAACTCTCGTTCAACAATCCCGATCAATCGTTTACTCGCTCCGAATAATCTTTCATCTATTCCATACCTTCATCTTCTCGTTCCGAGAATCATTCATTTTTTGTGAGCAGTCGTTTACTCATTCTGAGTAGTCGTTCATCTATTCCGATCTATCGTTTACTCATTTTGAGTATTTGTTCATCCATTTTTATCATCTGTTCCTCCAATCAAATCATTGTTTTCACCTCGGGTTATTATCCAAATTGACCTAAGTGTCTGATCTGATCGTCATCAGCAAAATCTACTTAGGATTGTCATCCGTCTTAAGTTAATCATTATCATCAACCCAATCAATCCATTTTCAATCTCAAAGTGGATTCGATGCCGCAATCAT
Organism: Sequoia sempervirens; assembly: GCA_007258455.2. Classification (NCBI taxonomy): domain Eukaryota; kingdom Viridiplantae; phylum Streptophyta; class Pinopsida; order Cupressales; family Cupressaceae; genus Sequoia; species Sequoia sempervirens. The sequence goes on from VDFB02092961.1 coordinate 18,569, forward strand.
CCATTCATCCTTTAATCCGATCAATCGATTATCCTCGACACCTAGGGTATCGTGAATAGGGGTTTAATCCTTGTCATCCCATCCAATCCATCATTTGATCTTATCAATCATCGATCAATCCAATCCTATCCAATCACCTTTGACCCAATCAATCTACTTCCATCTCGAAGTAGATTCAGTGTCATAATCATCCTTTGATAATCAAATTTGATAATCAAAATCAATCCCATCATCTCATCCCAATCATCTAATGACCCTTTAATCCAATCGTCGGGCTTGACCTAAACCGACTTGAGAGCTTTGGTTCGTTTCCATCTACAAAATCTTTTGATCCATCCTCTTTATCAGTTCATCATCATGAGTCCATATCCTCCATCAATGTAGTAGTCAGGGAAACCCTAATTAGAGTGGGCAACAATATGCGAAGTCTTTAGATTGAAGAGATATGACATAGATTCCTTCACACTATCATTGCTAGTAGATTTCTTCCTTGGCTTTCCAAAATCAGTGCCTTGGTTATCCATTATATTAACAAATCCATGCTTCAATCATTCTCCTTATGCTACCTTTATTAAGATATCCATCATATCCTTCATCTACATCATCCTCCTATCTCAATCCTTCATCTGCATATACCCACTACACTAATCTTCCATACCAATCTCCTACATTCACACCTTCCTATCCTAATCCAACACCCACACCAACCTATCCTAATCTAACATCCACATCTTCTTATCCTAATCCAACATCCACATTTCCCTATCTCAATCTGCCACCTCAATCTTCCCATCCTAATCCACCATCCCAATACCCTTACTACAATCCACCACCTACATCCTCCTATCCTAATTCACCATTCCAATACCCCTATCTTAACCTTTCATCTAATATTAACCCCCCATTTGTTCCTAGTCCTACATCCAATCCCATTCCCCCATCTAATCCTAGTCCACCAATCCCTAGTCATAATCCCCTACCAATCCATAATCCCTCATCCACTCCTACCACGACATCTCAACCTAGAGTATGCAAGTTCCTTACTCCAAAAATTCTCCAAGGACTTATAACAAAGAAGACATCTCCCACTCAACACCTTGAAGTTGTGGAATCATGCCATCCCAACCCATCATCCACGGTCATTAGTGATGAGACCCTTCTCCACCCAACACTTGTCATTGATGATACCACCCCTAGCACCACTCAATCCATCAAAACCATCACATCTACCGAATCGATTGAACACCCACTTCCTACTTTGAGAGTCATTGAATCCATTGACAACACCCAAATCCAATCCACTAAAATCTGTTCCCATGAATATTTTGAAACCTCTATCCCTCCATCTTCCCCACTTAAAGAGTCCCACCAAGACTCCATTATCATGTCTCTCGCACATGAGGAATCATGCCAAGAACTTGATCCAAAGCATGCCAACACATCCCTTCCTCCAGATCAAGATCCTACCATCCCATCTAGTCCACCTCAAGATAACAATCTCCCATCCATTCCATTCCATGATCCCCTTGTCATTCAAGATTCCACCACTCCATCTCCATCTCTATCACATGAGCCAACTACAACAAATCTAGATCCCATCATATTCCTCTCATGATCCCCCATCATCGCCTAAAACTGCTATCCCCACACCGCTTGCATATCCCCTTGGTACTCTCACATTCTTCCATGGTGGCCTCCTGGCGAGGAAGAGAAAAGCGAGCATTATATACCACCCATCATCCTCCACCTAATAATGGACTCACATCATGTTTTAGAATAACACCAATCCCTATCATGGATGCATGTTGAAGAAGATGTTCTCGAGGGAAAAGGTCACAGGCCTTCATAGGCAAGGTATTTTAGAAACCCATCCAAGTCAAAGAACAAATCTGCATGCAAGGTCTTGGACCTATTTCCCAAGACTCACAATCTAAAGATGTTGGTATAACCTCTAGACGTCCTCAACGAGCCTTTTCCAAAAGAAATGTCAACTCTTCCCATCACTCCACCAGATCATATGTTTCCAACCCTCCTCCTCTATTGTATCACCTCAAAACAACCGTCCATATTCCTCCTTCATTTTCTCCATCCATTTTGGGTCCTTACATCCCTCCATCCACCATCTCCCATCCTTCATCTACTACATCCATCTTGGGTTCTTATGTCCCTCCACCCACTCCATCTGCTTTGGGACCCTATACCCTAAAATCACCTCCTCCATCTCATCCTTTCATCCATCCAACACCTATCCATGTCATCCATCATAAACATCCCTCTCGCATATCCCCTAATCAGGATCAACAAAGGCACAAACCTACACATTCTCCATCTACAAATAATCCTCATAATCCTACCTCCATTGCTCCACATCACCCATATCCTTGCACCCATCCCATTTCTACTAAAAGTACTTTGGATGCTAAAGTAAAAATATATAAATCCAAACATCCACATGAATCTAAAGCTCCCCATGTCCCCTCTAAAAGACATGGTGAAGAGAAGAAAAATCTAAATCCAAATCAAATCCAACATTGCTCATCCAAAAGCTAATAATTTTCATCCCCCCTCTCCTAAATCTATTTTGGGTCCCTATGTCCCAAAATTCACCATTCCATCTCCTCCATCATCCCCACATTCTCCATCCATTAATCCTCTTATCTTTTCACATCCACCACCACATGTGCCAATGTTGGTCCTGAACACATCTCCCCAACACATATCCACCCCATCATTCCATCCATACACTTTCCAACGTCCCACCCATTATCCAACGTATCTCCCCTCTCAAATCCCTCTAATTCATCCTCTTGCATAATCCATTTCTCCTAATAAGGTTGCACCAACATCCAACAGTCGGTTCAAACATGGGCTCTTAATACCTCATATAGAACTTGATGCTTGAGTCCTTCATCCATATCCTTATCGCATGTCTTATAAATCCACTTACTCACCTCCCTATCCTTAATCCATCTCCTTCCACATGCTATCCAAAAGGTCAAAATAAAAAATAAAAAATAAAATAGTAAAGAGAAATAATTAGATCAATGGTGAAAATTTTGAAAACAAGCACCTTAGATAAGTACCATGATGAAAACCTGGCAAATAGGCGTCATGCGTAAATCCCCATCTACACTTGGGGGCAACTTCCTGATATGTATTCCCACTATGCTTCCTGCTATGCTTCCCGCTATGCACCCATCTTACTGTTATCCATCCTCTTCATACTTTTGATCTGTCTTCATTTCTCCTTCACTGGCTCCTGCCATTCCCCTATTCCATTTCGTCCCTTCCTTATCCTTCCTTCAATCTCCCTTCCATGCCTCCCTATCTTCCATCCATCTCCTTTATTTTCCTATCCTTCCTCCTTCCATCCTTCACCTCCACCTTTTCTTCCACAATTCTTCCTTTGTGATATAGTCCTTGGAGACATCATTTATTCCATTAGAGAAATTCCTTCCATTTCCCTATCCTCATCTCCTTGTCGTTATATTTATCTCCCCATCATTATCTTCCTATCCTTCCATCATAGAATCCCTCTTCATTTATCCATTTAGTAACCTTTTCCTCATCCAAATCCTTATCCCTCTATCCAATCCATCCAAACAATCCTTTTCCTCCCCTGCATCCTCTATCCTCATCCCATCTCATAATCCCTTGTCATTGGTATCTAGCTATAGGCTACTCCCCACACAATCCAATGCCATCTATCTTATCATCATCACTTCTGCTTCTTTTACACATATTTTCAATCTCCTATCCTTTCTCATCATTCATCTATCTATCTTGTCATCCTCCCACTTCATCTTTGCTGATTTGGATAACTATCCCATCCCTGAGCTTTGTGTAGTCACCATCCTCCGATCCAATCTAATAGGTCTATCTTGTCCCATCGTGTTGGTCCAATCATTTTATCCCCTTATCTAGGGTTATCTCATCATCTTTTATCCATCATTTGTCTTTGGCCTTTTGTTGAACTACGTTGCCCCTGCGCTTTCATGTAGGCAAGGTCGATCATTTGATCCACCCCTGGGGCTTTGTCCATATGCTCTTTTATGATCTATCATCGATCTTCATTGTCCACTTTCCTCATTTTATCTATCCTATCTTTATCATCCATCGAAGTCTCCATCATGGTCTATCGTCAGCATTTTATCGAACTACAAGGGCTCTGCGCTTCCATGTAGGCATGACTAATCTTTGATCGGCCCCCGAGCCCCTAGGTCACTAATATGTGTCAGTCTCCTATCTTGTGTCATGTATCTTTTGTCATGTCATCGAGCTATGCCCTTATCTAGCTATTTCTTAACAAACAAGATCCACTTGTATCAACAGATCCAATTGGTTTTGAATATCCTACGTCATATCGGTCTTTCAGTTTAGTATCCATCATCAGTCTCAATAGGATACATCCTTCCTAATAGACCTCACCAATCCCTTCCATCCCCTTGATCCTATGGGAAAGGATGTTTGAAATTGATTGCTATCTTTTGATGCTTTTGACTTTTATTTATCATTTGAGCTCCCTATCATCACTTGTCATGGTCGCCTTGATCCATCATATCATGGTGTGCTTTGATTAGTCAACATAGGGGCATATCTTGATCTTTTCTTTGTTGTTCTCTTCTCGGTTGTCCCATGTAGTACCCACCAAGATCCTTGAGGTCTTGTGTTATGTTGGGGCATCCTTGTATGCTCTTGGTTATCCCAATACCTAGCCCGACCAAGGTCATCGCGTTTTTTGGGTGTTGGGATAGCCTTCTTGTTTGCTGTGTGTTTCATGCATTAGACACTAATCTGCCTTGGTCCTTTATACCTTGGTGTATCATGTCTTCTGCTATAGAAAAAATCAGTGCTCCTAATGATGGAAAATTGCATTTAGATTGCATTTCATCTCCCTCCTCTCATCTATCAAAATCCCCCCATGCATTCATCCTTCATCACTCTCCCCTCCTAATATCCTACCGCATTTTTATCATTTCTTACCCATCCCCTGTGCATCATCTTCCTAATATACCCCTTGCATCATCTCCTCCATTTCGAGAGCACACCCGTGTTCTCTTGAGATCACATGTCTCTCAAGGGGCATCATTCATCCCCCAATTTTCATGTTTCCTTCTAGTCACTCCGTGGTGGAATCTACGATCTAACCCATCTTTGGCTACCACCAGGTTCATGTTTGTATTTAACGATGATGCTGGCTGCCTTACCATCTCAAGGGGGAAAAATGTGAACACCTAGAATTTTGACACTTGTTGTCCAAATTTGTCCTTTGGTCTAGAAATATAGCATTGGTGAAATGTCACTATTATTTTAATTAATATCCTTAATTCTTCCAATCCTAAGGTATTTAATTAATGAATAAATACCTTATCTCTTTAATCCTCCTTTTCATCAAATGAATTAAATAAATGTGACATTTATTTAATTCCTCACATGTCACATCCCTTTTTTAATCCTAATTATTCTCCTAATCCCATCATTAGTGATGTGCACATACCTAATCATTGATTAGGATGTGTCACATCCTCCAACTTTGCAAGTTGGCCTCTAATCGCCCAGCCACCCTAGCCATCCTCTGATCCTTCATTAGCTAGCCTAATCCAGCCTCTCAGGAATTTCTAATTTCGCATCCTTCCAAAGAGATATTAGGGAATTCATTTTCTCTCTTCCCCATGTGATCTTTGACTTGTCACATCAAGCCACATGTGAACTCTTCCTAATCTCCCACTTGCCTTTAATCTGTCATTAATTTGTATAATCAAGTACTTGCATAGCCTTAATCACTCAGTTAGGTTAACTTAATCCCCATATCATTTATGGAATGTGTCTTAAGTCAACCTTCTTAAAGGTTTTCTCCTTTTGGAAAAAACACTCCATTCCCCATGTGGATTTTTAATTCACATTTAATTCCCCTATGCATTCCTTGGAATTTAAAATTCTTTTTCTCATCTCCATGAGGATATTTGAGGAATTTTTAATTCCTCACATGTCCTCTCACCCACATGCAGAATAGGACCTCTTTTATGAGATCTTGTCCCAATCCCAAGGTACTATATAGTACCTCCATGTCATGTACTCTCCTTCCAACTCATGTACACATCATCTCTTACAAGCCATTTCATAGGCCACATGTCAAGATGTGAGGGTTTGTGAGTTCTCAACTCACCTTATCCCTACATTTTGATCTGGTGGCTCAATCTCAACCATCCATTTTCCTAGAGAGCCCAAAATTCTCTATAAATACCACCTCTTTTCTCTCATTTTAGGAGAGATCATTTTTGCTAGCCAAACTCTTGCAAAATTTTCTCTTGAGCCATACTTAGCCAAATTTTCATACTTGCATCCATTTTCACTCATTTTCCATCCTCATCTCATCTCATAGATTGCATCTCCTAGCACCAAAGGAGAATACAACATCAAAGATCGAAGGGCCAACCAAAGGATCGATTCAAGACAAGGTGAATCCACTCTATTTGTTGTTTTTACTTTGTTTTGAATCCAACTAGGCTAATCTTGAGGTGTAGGGTGTTTATAGTTGTTATTTGCACTCTTTTGCTTGCTGCTCATTTTCTAACAAGTATTTTCACCCTATCACATTAATAACTCTTTGATTTTTCTTTTTCTCTTTGCCACCTTTATTTTTGTAACCATCCTTAAGGCCCTATTTTTCATGTCCTTTACTAACTGTCCCATTAATTTGCTTTACCACTGTGTTCTCAGCCTTTCCAATCACTATACCTACAAAATTTTGTTGTCCTTCACCTTTGCTCCTAATTACAGGGCATTCAATACTTCCTACCATCACACTGTCCTTCATGTTCATTACCATTACCTTCTTTACCCCTGCATTTACCTTTGTGTCCATTATCTTTGCATTTTCAGCCATAGAACAGTTGTCAACGACAAAATTTTTATTTACCTTCATCACATGTATAGGCTCCTTGTTTCCACACATAATAACTTTGGATTTTACTTTCTCATCCTCTATTAGTGAAGTCAAAAAAAACTTGTTTCCATCTTTTATGATTATATAATTATTTTCTCTCCCATCATACATGGCACTCCTATCATACTGCCATGGTCTTCTAAGGAGTATGTGACAACAGTTCATTGGAAGAACATCACACTTAATACTAACATGATATCCACCAATTTGAAAATACATGATAGCCTTTTCATTCACCAATAAAGTTTGATCATCATTCAACCATGAGACTTTATAAGGACATTCATGCAGAATTCTTTTCAATCCTAACTTGTTTACCATTTCACATGAAACCATATTCTCAGTTGAACGAGAATCAACCACAACTTTACATACCTTTCCCTTGCTCTTACAAGTGGTTTTAAATAACCTCTTCCTATGCAATGGCTCCACCTCTTTAGAAGTCTTCAAGAGTTGCTTGTGTAGCATCAAGGCTTCTCCAACTTCTGATGTGAGGTTCACTACAGGTGAAGTCACACTCTCTTCATCTTCATGCACTAGTTGATTCCTCCTCTCTCCAGCATAAGATCTTGAGCCTTACTTTTCAAGACATTTGAAGGTTGGATGTCCAGGCTAGTTACAAGTGTAGCATATCCCTAAGAACATATTTTTAGAATTCCCACCTCCTCCAAATATGCCTCTTGTGCCTCTCCATCCACCTCTGGAATCAGATTGCTCTTGTCCTTTCATGGAATCTTCTTGATTATCATTGGTTGGCTTTGAGCTAGGCATGGATCCTCTTCCTCTTGATGCATTACCTCTTCCTCTAACTACTTTGTCTTGTCTTCTCTTCATTTTCTCCTCCACCCTGATTGCCATTTGATAACATTCCTCTATAGTTCTAGGGTTAGCCAAAACCAATTCATCTTGTATGTTTAACCTTAAACCACCCATGTATCTTGCAAATTTTTCATCTTCATTATCATGATGACCAGATCTTAGACTTAATTTATAGAACTCCTCAGTATAATACTTAATATCCATTTCTTTTTGCCTCAAAATTTTCAATTTCTTAAACATTTGAGCTTGGTGATCCTTGGGTAATAATTTACCTTTGAGTTTTGATATCATCTTGTCCCATGATGTGATCTTAGAATTTCTTTGTTTCCTCCTTTCTGATTGAAAGTAATCCCACCATACCAAAGCATGGCCTTACAACTTAGGCTTTGCAATCTTGACTCTTTGATCCTCAGGAACCTCATCACATTCAAAATGCTTATCTAATGCAGCAATCCAATCAAGTAGTTCTTCATCATTTAAACTACCACCTTATTTAGGAACATCAAGTTTTACCTTAGGCTTGCTAGTATTCACTGCCTTCAGCAACTTTGCAATTCTTTGATCCTCTAGAGTAAGCTCTTCTTCCTTATCTTCAAACTCCTCATCTTCCTCTTCATCTAACTCACTCTCTCCAGCATCCCTTCTTTTGTTTGTCTCCAAGGCTATGATCCTTTCTTCCAACTCTCTGAGTTCCTTAGCATATCTTTATTTCATCTCCTTCATCTCTTTAGCAATATCATTCTTCTTTGGAGGAATCTTGTCAACCTTGCCTCTTCTTCAACCTGAAAAATGCAAACAAAATCTACTCCCTACTCTGATACAACTATGATGCAGAGCTAAGGTGAAGATTAATCAAAAAAATGAACTCTTCTTTCCAATACCTTCAACCTTCCAGGCATCAACTCACCCTCAAGGGTCTCAACCCTTCAATCTTGCAAACAACCAAAAATCTCCACCAAGGCCCTTGCAAAGCCTTCAATGTGCATCTAGTGGCAAGTTAGATCACTTGGAAACATTCTTCAACTTAGATTCATTGTAAACACCAAAACAGGCCATGTTTCCTTAGTAGTAGCGGGAACCTGATTTTTGAGTCTTTTCACACAAGTTGTCCAAAACACTTGCCAAAATAAGGGTGGATTAAGATACCCATTTCCTTGCTACACAACATATTTCAAATCCAATGGTGGCTTCTTCATACCAATGTTGACTTTCAATAGACCCCCATGAGATAGGCTACATAATTAGGCCTATTTTACAAACAAAGTGCCTTCTAAACACCTGCCCTCTGTAAAAATCCATCAAATAGTCAAAATTTATGTGTCAAAACTTCAAATTATCCATTTTTTTGTGGCTACAAGGCTTCTACATAACTGAACCATTAAACCTTCCCTTTATATGTAAGAACCTAGGGTTTTCCTATTTTTCACAATAACATGTTGATAACCATCAACCAAAGTATCAAAAATTCATATTATGGTCCATACAGACCTTCTACACCTTCACACATCCAATTGCAACACTAGTTCTCAAAAGCACTACTCAAACCCTCTATTTTCTCATATTTTTCCTTACACAAACAACAAGAACAGCAGTGCAACTTCATTATTTCCTTTTTAACACCAAACCACAAGATCCTACATGTTGTAAAGAATAATTAGGACCCTTCACACTTGTCACAGTGAGTACAGTCATGTGAGGGCCCTTATTCCATGGTCTTTATCACCAAAACCCCAAAAATAGGGTATCTCAGTCAGTCTTTAGAAAATAGTGATTTCTAATTCAAAACATCTTCTAAAACCTATCAAACTTGAATGAAAAAAAGTTAATAAAAGACACAACAAAAATTAAGTGTTTACATTGCAGAATGATACTATACAGATACGTACAGGTCTGTGGAAATGAAGAAAACTCAAAAAATTGAAGTAAACTACAGTGTATTCTTATTGTCAATGTTTCAAAAATGCTTTAGCCAACATTACAAGATAAAGTTTCATGCCTTTTTAAAGGCTTTCTCCTTACAACCAACAACCAACTGTTTTCACAACCAAATCTTAAACTCCTAATGACCATTAACGACCATATTACATATATTTATTAACAATTATTTTGATTTTTGCTTGCACCTTTTCACTATTAGACTCTCCTAGAAATTTGAAACCTTTCTAATGGTCTATTTAGACCTTATTAAGAGTAAAAAAAAAAGACCTGAACATACCAACATTTACCAACTGACCTCCCCACTTACCATCAAACAATCACAAAATGAGAGTTTATTGAGTTTCCAACAAAGTTTTATCATGCTAGATATAGGCTATGGGACTTACGAGATGAAATGGTAAAGATCCTATCAAAAAATTTCCATGAGTAGAGTTGAAGTATACGTCAAATCTTTGTCAAGATCAAGATAAAGTGGAATATCTGGATAAATCTAGATTGGATGGATGGGTAGAACATTTGATTCATGTGACAGGGATGAGATGCTTCTATTATTCAAAGAGGATCATGCTAGACACTCGATTCTACTCATGGCCCTTTTGTTTTTTCCAAGTTTTTTCATCATAGTACTTGCCCAAAGTGCCACAGTGGTTTTTCACTAAGAGAAATGATTTTTATTTTACTATTTTTGGAAATTTTTGTTTTTACCCTCATGTTGAACCACTTGGTGGTACTGATGTAGAGGCCACTATCATAATGTGCCAATGATACCATGCTTGAAGAAGATGCTTTGCTAAGATAAAAGCACTTGGATGCAATTTTGAAGAACTCTAATATGCCTTGTGGATACCAGAATTAAACTTGTCTATGCGTGCACATCATGATAAAGTGCTTTCAAAATCCTTATGATGAAGGGTAGCTTCCAACACATGGTCAATGCGAGAATTTCATATCATGAATGGAGTGGACAGTGACATGTATGAAGGAATATGAGATGTATTGGTTGATGGTTTGGAACCTTTGACTCTCCAAACTAGGGAAGATGAGCAATGATGGGTGGGACCGAAGGTTTTCATGGAATTAGGACCAACCATTAGATATACTTTGTTCCTTGCTTGAGAAGCCTACTTTTGTATATGAGGAATCTTTTGATGGATGCACTTCCCTTTTTGATTTTTCCCCATAGTTTCTTTGACTAATGGAGTTTTTGAGGGATGATTTTATTTATTTTTCTTTGGTATCCATTTGTACTTGACATGTCCTTTTTGCTTTACTGCTTCATTTTATTTGATGATATTCTCCTTTCTTTGATAGGAATCTTTCTTTTTTACATTGGTCCCAATTTGAGTATGAGATGATGGGTGGATGAAGATTCATGATATGACTAGTTGTAGTGTTGATAGTACTTTCATCATAAGGATCCTTCATGCCCCATATTTTGATTTTTTTCTATAGACAAGATTTCCCTCGATGTTGTGAAGGTATTATCAATACCTAATCCTTTGCCCTAATAATGTATCTGTTGATCCATAGCCACTGAATATGACTTGTTGTGAACACATAATATTGCTATGGGTTCTTGCTATTCAGGAATATGAACTGTTTGCTCTAGTTCTATGACATTGTTATCTATTGATACTGCTTCAAAAGATGTAGATGCTGACTCAAAAGATGTCGATGATGCACAATCACTATAAGAATCAAGAATCTTGATCGTTTCTTGCTCTTGTGTAGAAATATCAAGAGTGGGAGACTCTTGTTTTTGATGAAGAACATCTATGTGTCCATAAAAAAGAAACATCTCAAGAGTGATATTGGGGACATATTTAAAGTTTAAAATGGTTTGGAAGATGTCCCTTAGCTCTTGGTGAAACTCTGGGGATAACGGTTCTTGATCCCAACTTGATTCAAAGTAAATTTTGTTATCCTCAAGAGCCTCCTCTTGACATGATCCTCAGGTGGATGACAAATCATCGATAAAAGACTTCGCAGCAGTTGGTAGGTATGGGTGCAACAAAGGATTTTTCTGGCTCATTTGGAACTTCTTCAACATTCCTAATCATTGAGTCATATGTGAGAGAGATATCGCAATTTGATATCCACTAGATGTCATTACAGTATAAAATATTTCTAAACATTGTTGATGGGTTTGGAATTTTTTCAAAATAGTATCTTGATGCGTATCTAATTGCTCATGTTGTGATAAATAGATATGTCCCACCATGGTATCATGGGTATGGTTTACATTTTTTGAGGTTGATGCCTTTTCTGAATCTTTTACTTTTGTATGATCAAGCATAGGGTTTGTGTAAATTTTTAGATTTTTATTCCCAATTTTTTGATCGACATCAATGCCTCCTTGTTTAATAAGATCTTCTATTATATGTTTGAGTCTAAAACAATTTTGTGTGTTATGACCTTTGTATCGGTGAAATTAACAAAATTGATAATCTCTATAGCTACAAGGTTTGACTTGTGGCTCTTGATAGTTCGAGAAATCTAGGAGTGTGATAAGATTAGACCATATAAACCTTTTTAGCACAGCTTCCATAGGTTCCCCTAAGTGAGTGAATTATTGCTTGGGAACATTATTCGTTTGCTGTTGTCCATGTTGAGTGTGTGTAGCATTGATCGTTGGTTGATTGTTTGGTTGTGATGTGTATGTTTGTTGTGTATTCATGGTTTGGGTGTTTTCTTTCCTAGGAGTAGTTAAGACCACCTTTGCATCAACAACACCATCACTAGTAACATTCTTGTTCTTGGCCCAATAGCGGGGCTTGTCATTAAAACTAGTGGATGGGCGGTTGTCTTTATACACTTGTATGTTTCCCTGTGAGATTAGGGCTCTCTCAATGTTAAGGGATCTAGGGACAAGCTCATCATAAGTTGTGATGCACTTCATTTTCAAGTGGAAGGATAGATCTCGATCTAGATTTTCTATGATAATGCCCACTAGTTGTTCATCGGGAAGTGGTCACTTGCTTTTACTAGCTCTTTGCCTCCACCTTTATAGGAAATTAGTGAAGGATTCTCCTTTGTTTTATTTAAGAGTATACAACTATTCTAAGCTTACATCCATGTCAAGATTGAAGGAGAAGTGATCTATGAATTTGTTAATGATTTCTTGAAATGTTTTGATACCTAGAGGCAATCATGAGTACCAATCCATGGAAAGACCTATTAAAATTCATGGGAAGAGGTACATTAAGTAGGAATGATTACAAGCCACCTCTATACACATGATGTTAAACTCTTTGATATGGTCCACATGACTTCCTCTCCCTTTGTAATTATTGAATTTGGGGATTTCAAAACTGGGAGGGAACAGTACCTTTGCAATGTTTCGATCGAATGGATATGGACATAAGTTCTATGTATGGGGATTCTTCATCTTTCCCATCCAGAGATCCTACATTTCTTGTGATAACGCCTTAAGTTGCGATGCTAGATCATCTTGTGGGTTTGGTGGAGGA